>JZLH01S0619045.1:21660-31863 GCA_001188425.1 Eucidaris tribuloides
CGATGTACATTGACTGGACTCAGCCAGCCTTCTTGATTTAGATAAGATACTAATGTGTTTATGTGTAGAGACCTAATTAAAAATTAAAATGATAATATTGAAATATATCAGTATCAATTGTAATAAATATAAATATATCAAAGATGTTTTATTTCTTTATGATTCATCATTCATTTTATGTCTCGGCACTGCGTATCGGAAGAGCGAAGACATAAGTATCACTATTTCCAGGTGTCGCCGACGGCAAAAAGGTGTCGGCAGTCAGGCATCTCGGGTCAGTCAACAGATTGCTGTTTTGACACAAGACTTTTAATAGCTTCGAGGATGGGATCACCAAATTCATACCAGAGGTTCAAATCTCTGAGGCACAGGTCAGTTTGAATATGAGTCAAATTTGAAGATGAGGTCAAATGGTCAAAGGATACAATGAACCTTCCCATGACTCGCAACTGTGCTGTGTATGTACAACAATGACTTTCTATGCTTCGAGGTGGATCACAAAATTCATCCCGAGGTTCATCTCCTGAAGGAGCATGCGTCAGTTCGATATGAGTCGAAGTTTGATACGCGCTGCAAAGGCGTCAAAGAGTCATGAACTTTCCATGACTGGCAACTGTGCTTGTTTACCAACAATAACGTTTCAATATAGCTTCGAGTTGGGATACACAAAGTCATGACCAGAGCGATCCATCTCTTGAAAGGGCAGGCATCAGTTCGATATGAGTCGATGTTGATAGTCAAGCGTCACATGAACTTTCCATGACTGGCAGGTGTTGCATGTGTTGTAACACATAACTTTACTTTAGCTTCGACACCGTAGGTCACAATTCTACAGAGGTCCATCTCTTGAAGACCGCAGGTAAATATTGGATACGAGATCGCGATTTGAATAAGGGATCAAAGTACAAAGGTCACATGAACTTTCCATGCTAGCACTGTTGCTTATGTATGTACAACAATAACTTTCTATACCTTCCGAGGGTGCAGGATGCCTAAATTCATAACAAGAGCGTCCCATCTCTTGAGAGTGCAGTGTCAAGCATCGATATGAGTCGCATATTTGAATAAGGTCAAGGTCAAAGGTCAATGAACTTTCCAATGACTGGCGAGTGTGCTATGTTGTACACATAACTTTCTTGCTTCGAGGTAGATACCAAATTTCAGATGTCTCTACGAGGTCCATCTCTTGAAGGCGCAGGTCAAATTTGAATACGAGTCGAATTTGAATAAGGTCAAAGGTCAATGAACTTTCCATGACTGGCACTGTGCTATGTTGTACACACAATAACTTTCTATACCTTCGAGGTAGGATTGCTAAATTCATAACAAGAGGTCCATCTCTTGAAGGTGCAGGTCAAGTTCGAATATGAGTCGAATTTGAATAAGGTCAAAGGTCAATGAACTTTCCATGACTGGCACTGTGCTATGTTTTACATACAATAACTTTCTATACCTTCGAGGTAGGATTGCCAAATTCATACAAGAGGTCCATCTCTTGAAGGTGCAGGTCAAGTTCGAATGTGAGTTCAATTTGATTAAGGTCAAAGGTCAATGAACTTTCCATGACTGGCACTGTGCTATGTTAGTCATATAGCATAGTTTTGAGATGCAGTCTCTTCATGACTGCGATATGCAGGCGAGACAACGCTTGGCGTTTGCCTTGTTTGTTTACTGTGTGGATTTTTGCTTTACACTCCAAGTCTTTCTTTCAAAGTGTCTTAATTTTACTGGTTGCAGTGTAAGAAATGTTCTCTGGTTGACATTTCACAATAACATTTTGTAATACAGCTTTTGTTAGCATTTGTGTGATAAAGTTTTCTTTAAAAGGTCTTTCATTTTTGTAGAACATGTACTCTCAAATGAGTGGGGGTAGGTTACCAATGTGTTAGTCTTTCTTTCAAAATTGTCGTCAGTTTGACTGCCAACAGTGGAGTAATACTGTCTAATAGGTTTTACAATGATTTTGTTATATGAAGAGTTTGTTAAAAAGGTCTTTCAATATAGAGTTTCAAACTGACTGTTTATGATTTTAATCATGATCTTCAATGTGCAGTATATACTGTTCAGGAACAACTCTTTGATTTTTCAGTTGATTTGCATATATTTTTATCGACATGAAACCAAGTGAACAATATAATGTAAAACAACAACTAACGACTAAATTTGCAGCCACAAAGATATTGTATCTATAATCTTTGAAAATTAACCAAAAAATGGGCGATATGGGTCCAGTTGTTAGAAAATTTATGTATGAATTCAACTCAATCACGACTTCATTTCCGACAAACCAGAATCAAGTGTGTATAATTGCGTTTGGTTTGGAAGGCAGGATAAACGCCAAGTTTGTAACAGTGCACCCTTGATCCGATTATATGGTGCATTTGCCCACCACAGCAAGCTTATTCCTAAAAATTTAACCTTTTTGAATTATATATGTACCAGAAGATGGTGTAGGATCACAGGGAATTATGACACCCAGTTTGTCTTTTGTTGTTGATATCAAATAAAAAATGGAGTGGTGTGTATAAGAAATGGTGTGGTGTATATTGACTACCATATGCAACCAATTGTATGTAAAGAAATTGATGTATAGCAATTACAATGCCTGTATTGTTCCACTTGAATCACATAAGAAAACGTTCAAATTCACATTTGCCAATTGTACCATGTTTTATCATGGAACTTGAACTCTTTACATACCAAAGAAATTACAGCTGTAAAGATATGTGTATTGTTTGTTGTATGGATATGATACACATACACATTGTATAGTGTTAAGTGTATATTTCATTTCCAGCAAACATTACAACTCAAATGTGTGTTAAGTGTTAAAATAATCTTACAAACCACTGTACATTATCAATGCAGTGTCTTATTGGATGGACCAGCTGCCATATTGTTTGGTTTTGACATAAATCGATGTACAGTATGTATGTAATAATTTAAAAGGATATCTCGTTATGTGTGTTTTCATAGTTTATGCAATATGACTGTAATCACTGAAATATATTTGTACGGGAATAGAAGCTAATAAATGTAGAAGGTATTTAAACTTTAGCTGTGTCTCTTTAATTATTTTACTTACAGTGCATGATTCATATATTTCCATCCCTCCATCGTGTATGCCGTCTCGAGAAATGAACTAGTTAGTGTACCAATATGTGCATGAGTCTGTGGTTACAGCTAATGATGGATGGATGGATGGATGGATGGATTGATTGATTGATTGATTGATTGAATGTTTGATTGATTGACTGGATAATTGATTGATTAATTGAGTGAGTGAGTGAGTGAGTGAGTGAGTGAGTGAGTGAGTGAGTGAGTGAGTGAGTAATTGGTTGATTGATTGATTGATTGATTGATTGATTGATTAATTAATTAATTGGCTGGATGATTGATTGATTGATTCATTCATTCATTCATTCATAAGGTTGGGTGCTTGCTTGCTTTGGGTGGTTGTTGTTGTTGGTTGATTGTTGGTTGGGTGGTGGTTGGTTGTTTGGTTGGTTGGTTGTGTTGGTTGGTTGGTTGGTGATTGCTTGTGAATTGATTGGTTGGTTAGTTGGGATGGTTGGTTGGTTGGTTGGTTGGTTGTTGTTGGTTGGTTGGTTGGTTGTTGATTGTTGGTTGGTGGTTGGTTGGTTGGTTGGTTGGTTGGTGGTATGGTTGGTTGTTGATTGATTGGTTGGTTGGTTTGATTGGTTGGTTGGTTGTTGTGGTTGGTTGGTTTTGGTTGGTTGGTTGGTTGATTAATTGGTGGTTGGTGGTTGGTTGGTTGGTTGTTGGTTGGTTGGTTGTTTGTTGGTTGGTCGGTCGGTTGTTTGGTTGGTTGTTGGTTGGTTTGGTTGGCTAGTTTGGTTGGTTTGTTGTTGAGCAGTTGTTGGTTGGTTTGGTTGGTTGTTGTTAGTCGGTGTTGGTTGGTTGGTTGGTCGATTGTTGGATGGTTGGTTGGTTGATGGGTGGCTTGGTGGGTTGGTTGGTTGGTTGGTTGGTTGGTTGGTTGGTTTGTTGGTTGGTTGGTAGGTTGATTGGCTCATTGGTTTGGTTGGTCGGTCGGTTAGTTGGTTGGTTGGTTGGTTGGTTGGTTAGGAGGTCGGTTGGTTGGTGGTTTTGTTGGTTGGTTGATTGGTTGGTCGGAGGTCAGTAAGGTTCGTTCTCCATATTTGAAATATATCACCCTCATGTGGTTCTCACTGTTCTTCAGAAGGGTCCAAGCCAAAAAGTAATATTTATCTAATGATATGATGAAATACAGTAATAATATGATTACAACGTCAAATCTGGTATATGAAATCAAACAACAAAAGGCAAAACTGCATGATGCAACAAACTGAATAATTTACATTTTCTTTCCTTGATAATACAATGTTCAGTGACATAGCTATAAAAGAGGTGAAAGGCTATACTTCGTCGGGTGAATGTGAAATAAGATATTTTTGGCTCGTTATATTTCCGTTAATATAGCTAGATTTGTGTAAACATGTACCTTGGATCCAATATATGAGTGGCGACGTGCAAAGTACAATGCATGGTACTTCATTCTAAGTTACAGTCTGCAGTATCACCGCAGAATATTGTTATTTGGCCGGTGTCACGACAGGATGGCGTACGCGGTCAGAGCTTCAGCAAACTGGGTAAAGATAGTTTATCTTATTTCATTTAGATTTTTGTTATTGTACTTACTTGTAGAAGTAGTAGTACATGTAGTAGGAGTAGTAGTAGTTTCAGTAGTAGTAGTAGTAGTAGTAGTAGTAGTAGTAGTAGAAGTAGTATAAGTAATGGTGGTGGTAGTAGTAGTAGTAGTAGTAGTAGTAGTAGTAGTAGTAGTAGTAGTGGCAGTAGTAGTAGTAATAGTAGTAGTAGTAGTAGTAGTAGTAGTAGTAGTAGTAGTAGTAGTAGTGGCAGTAGTAGTAGTAATAGTAGTAGTAATGGTAGTAGTAGTAGTTTTAAGCTGAATATTTTTTCAATTTTTTTACAAACATTTTTGATAGATTTTGAATCTGCAAACCCGTTCAAAAGGCAAATGTGACAGAAATAAGCTATTAAACTTTGTTAATGCAGGGTGAGGGTCAAATATACACTGTCGATTTTTTAACAATGACAAATATTTGTATGACACGCGGTGTTTTTTTCCATGTGGGGTAAAATTATTTCGCCTTCGTTGTTTCCGTCCTCCCACTCGTCACATGAAGTCGCCGCTCATGAGGAGTGGTAGTAGTAGTAACAGTAGTGGTAGTAGTAGTAATAGGTAGTAATAGCAGTAGTAGTAGCGACAGTAGTAGTAGTAGTAGTAGTAGTAGTAGTAGTAGTAGTAGTAGTAGTAGTAGTAGTAGTAATTGTAGTAGTAGTAGTAGTAGTAGTAGTAGTAGTAGTAGTAGTAGTAGTAGTAGTAGTAGTAGTAGTAGTAGAAGTAGTGATAGTAGTCGTAGTACTAGTTGAAATATCATGATCATCAAAAACAATATTGCGTATTTTTAGGTTTGCTTCCTTGTATTTTATTACTGTTATTAAGTACTGGAACATGAACTCTTACCGTAGCATTTAACACATGTTCCCAGTTCCAATTTCTGAGCTACATAATTATCCATTCAGTAAGTCTGATATGATCTAAAATGGTGCCCAGAACTGATACCGAACTTCAAAATGATCACCTAGTGCTTAAAAAGTAAATATGAGTAACCAGTTTTACCACAGTGGTTTTATCCATGGACTGCCCTAATACCGTAAAGACTTGTTCATGCTTACATAATGTGTTGTATTGCTAGTGATATCATAACTTTCCAAAGTTTTGTATTATGGGGTGTTAATTAAAACCTGTCTAAGTTTTCTGAAGTAACGAAAGGAAGCTAACTGGTAACATAGTGGTTTCTCCCATCTCAAAGTGATTACGAAGAGATAAAACAAGAAACATAATTTGTGTCATGTGTGTCATCTTGATCAAGAGAAACTATCATTACAAGGTCAAGGGGAACAAAGGTATAGTGAAACATTGGTTATGTAACCCTGGAGTGGCAATGGGGTAGTCGCCACCCCCATGAAAATATTGGGTGGGGGTGTGGTAGCCGAATCGGTCCGCCCGCCGTATCCGCCCCAGCGCCCAGATAGACGCACGTGTACGGACCAATTCGCCTATGACAGGGGCAAACATATCGATTTGTGCCTCCGCCCCCATAATTTTGACAACTTGAAAAATTCATAACATGTAATGCAAGGATATGTTTAAAAAGCATTGGAGAGCACTACAAAACCATTAAACTCAGTAAAAATACTATTGAACATACACAATCTAAAATATTTGACATTTTTTTCGCTTTTGCCCCCCCCCCCGCCCCATCCGAAAAATGGATCGACACCCCTGGTATTGGGTCTGTGAACATGCCATATGTTTCATCTTCATTAGCTCACATCAGGAGTCATTTTGCTCGTTTGAATTTTGTTATAAGAACATTTGTTGCCTCTTTCTCTATTGACTGAAGCAAATTTGTTCGAGTATCACTGGAATGAACTGTAGGTATATAGAAAATCTTTTAGCTTGATGATGGCATGGAATTTCAATTAGTGTCACCAGAAAGAAAGTTGTGAACATATTATTTTTACATAGATATTGTACGTCAATATTCTTAATCGTTTACTTCGTTTTGTTTTGTCAACAGATGAAGACCCTCATGGCTGCTGGCCTGAGGATCAGGCTGTTCCAGACATCAACAGCAGCCTGTCAACAGGTAAGAGCCCGCCCCTACCCCCCCCCCCCCACACACACACACACACACACACCACCACCACCACCACCACCACCCCCACGCCACCTCCAGGCGCCGCGCCGCCCGCCCTTCTATCCCGTTCACGTCCTTTTTCATACATTCTTTAAACTACAAATATTATATAGTCTGAATTTCAGACCTCCCCTGCAAAGCAGGGGCCATCCGCGAAGCGGATGGTCTGAACGAATACGATTTGGAGGCTTTTAACTTATCTCTTGTTTTTCTGACAAGATTTCTTCAAAACTCCTGGATGGTCCATTTACTTCCACTGCATTGTATGGGCCTTTGTCTGACTCTCCTTACCATGCAAACAAATTAAGAACTAAGCCAGTGTAAAGATATCATTACAGTGATCAGATAAGGCTTGGACTACTCACATTATACAAACTGTTTTACCATCTGTTTTTGACACAAGGTGTCAATCACTTATGGTCTTGGGAGGCAAGCAGGGAGCTGATGCCCAGGCTTTCGCCTCAGGGGTTGCCTAATTACATTATATCGCTGCAGACCTGACAGATAAGAACTGATAAATCTTCTCTGGAAGGGCTATTTTTGTGAATTTTTTATGTAACTGGAAATGTGTCTATTCTGTCAGACTTTTATGCTGAAGACAGGTTTGGCTGTTGATTCCAGAATAAAGGTCTGACAGTCAGACTACAAATATATTGCTTTATATGACACCTGAATAGATCCTTGAAATTTGATTGGTTGTTTGATACTACATGACGCCTAAATAGATCCTAGTCATTTGTTTGGTTGCTTGATATTGATCATTTATCCCATTTTATTATTACGTCATCATTCGTGCAATCTCGGATCCATACGTGTTGCTCAACTTGCTCCATTTGCACGTATGCCGAAACCCCGGCACAAAGACGTTTGCGTTTGCAGCGTTCATGTTACAATTAAGTATTGACGAACCGTGGATCTATTTTTAAGTGTCATACAAAACAAATATGTTTTTCATTCGTGCAATGCACAGAATATTTCATTCGGTGAAAGATGAAATGCTCCATCCAACTTGGCTGCGCCTTGTTGAATGAATCGTATATTCCTCTTTCACCTCATGAAATATTCTATCCGTTGCACTCATAAATATTCATCATTTTAGTCCGGCGGTTAGGTCGAAAAATTGTTCACTTTTGTCTAAAAGCACCAAATTTGGCACAGATCTTGATTTATACATAAAACGCAAATTCTGATATTGGGCCCTCGAAAATTTTGCCCAGGAGAGCCGTGGCAGCCATTTTTCAAAATGGCCGCCATTCAGAATTCCTGAAGTATGGAATGTGCCATTCCTTGTCCATTTGTAGTAAAATTGGGCACTATATGTACAGACAATTTTGCTAAAAGTAATTGGGAATCATTTCTAGACATCATTTTAATGAAATAATTACTAAAGTTGCCAATTTGAAGAAGTTTGTATAAAAATTAATGAAATAAAATAAAAATGTAAGCTAGAAACGGAAAAAAATGAAAATAAGCTTTGGTACTTGTATAAATTATTTTCAGTGTAATTTGCTGCAAAATAATTTATGATGTTGCCAATTTGAAGACTGGAAAATCGCTGAAATGAAATATGTAATGAATACAACAAAAACACGAAAATGATAATGGTGATATAATAATGACAAAAATGATGGGAAAATGATGATGATGATGATGATGATGATGATGATGATGATGATAATAATAATAATAATGATAATAATTATGAATATATTACTTTACGCTATACCATTAATAGTACCCCGTGCAAACATACATACATACAGTACATACACACAAACACACGCACAAATACCTGTACTCACATAAATTTCAGGATGCAGGATGAACACCTGTCAACTCCTCACAAAGATTATGACACACAGAATGTATACCTCATGGAAATAAGAGTACTGCTACTGCAAATGATAGCAATAGCCTGATCTTTACTAAAAATTTTACTATGATAATACAGCTAGTATACAATAAGATGAAGCAACTAAGCAAATGACATAGATATAGGTAAACAAACTCCACAAGTGGAAGTTGTGGAACACCTTTCTCTCTCTCTCTCTTTCGACCACTCCTACAAATGAGAGGTGACCACAGCGAATACGGTCTCTCCATCACGATCTATTCGGTGATATGTCCTCTGTCACACCAACCATCCTCATATCCTTTCTAGTCTCTTGCCACATTCAAAAACCTCCTGTTTGGTCTACCGCTCTTCCCTTTTTCGTAGTGGTACCATTTCCAACATCTTTCTCCCTATGTCAGTACTCCATATCTCTCGTTTGGACATGCCCAAGCTACCGCAATCTTCCCCCACCCGCCTTATCCCGCATCCTTCCTACGTTTGATTTCGTTGTCCCACACACAAACCCATTTCTAAATTTGTCTCTTCTTGTTACTCCCACAGAAAATCGTAACATCTTTAACTGTCCACAAACTCTTCTCCTCGCCATATTGTGAGAGGGAGTGTCTCAAGGCTGTACATTATGGCTGAGTTTACCACTGTCATATAAAGCTGATGTTCCCCCCTTTTTTCTGCCCACTACAATTTTGCCACACATCACTCTTGTAACTCTCTTCCATCGATTCCAGCCTGAATGGATTCTCTTCTTCTCTTTCTTTCTTGTTACAGTCCCCATTTGCAATGTCGAGCCTAAGTATTTGCAGTTTCACCGTATCTCCACCTGCAGTCTCAAGAACACAAATGTGCTCTGCTTTTGTCTGGCTATTATTCAACCATTCCTCTCATAGCATATTTCCAACTTTCCAAATTGTCCTCAATCTACTCCCTGCATTCAGAGCAAATCACAAATATCATCTGCGAAGATAATGACCGGTTCATGGGGAATCCCCACCTCATACGTCCGCCTGTATGTCCATCACCATTGCCAACTAGAAAGGGCTCAGCGCCAAATCCTTGGTGCCATCCAACTCTCACTTTAAATCATTCAGTCACCCTACTGCACACCTCACGGCTAGCATGCTGCTTCTTACATATCTTGCACTATCCTCACTTACTTTTACTACCCCTGATTTTCTTACGCAATACCATAACTCCTCTCTTGGCTCCTGTCATATATGCCTTCTCAAGATCTGCAAACACACAATGCCCCTCTTTCGCAAATATCGCATCCGTCGTAATCCTATTTGGCATAAAGCCGTACCTGCTCCTCACAAGATGGGCATTTTATTTCTCAGCGTAGCTTCCACCACTCTTTCCCAGAGCTTCATAGTATATGACTCATTAACTTTATTCCTCTATAATTACTTTAACTCTCCAATTTACCTGTATTATTAGATTGACACTAACATGCTTTCACTCCAGTCATCATGCATTCTTTCACTATCCAAGATCCTATTCGACAGCTTTGTCAGGAAATCCACACCCATTCCACCCAAGCACATCCATGCCCCCATTGGTACATGTATATCGTCTGGACTC
>JZLH01S0619071.1:8090-43576 GCA_001188425.1 Eucidaris tribuloides
AATTTTTCTATTCTATTGAAGACAAGGATCTATCTTAATATACCATTTGTTGTATACATCAAATCTTATTGCGATTATGTATCATGTAACACTTTTAACCATGTGTCAGCAGGCTGGGATACAGGGGCGCATTAATCTCATTTATTTCTCCCCTCCCCATCCTCGCAACCTTCCCTTCACTACACCTTCTGCTTTGAACGCGATTCGGAACCACAGTAATATATTTTTGAAAACGTCTCTTGACCACGGCAGTGTAACCCTCCCACACCCCTTCTCTCTTCCTCCTCCCCTCCCTTCTTCTCCTTCCTCCTCCTCCCCTTCTCTCCTCCTTCCTCCCTCCCCTTCTCTCCTCCTCCTCCCCTTCCCCCTTCTTCTCCCCTCCTCCCCGCCACAAAAGCACACACACACACACACACCAACACAACACACACACCACAACACAACCAACACAACCCACACCACCACCACACACACACCAACACACACACACACACCCACACACACACACCACATATATACACATACGCTCACACAATACATACAAACACAAACACACACCCACAACTTACAACAATATATTAACATACGCTCACAAACGCACACCCACATACAAACACACAACACACACACACACCAACAAACCACACCACACAACACAACAACACGCTACGACGCACACCACACACACACACACACACACACACACACACACACACGCACACAGCACACGCACAACACACACACACACACACGCACACACAACACACACACACACACAACACACGCACACGCACACACACAACACACACACCGCACACCCACGCACACACACACACACACACACACACAACGCACACAACGCACAACACACGCCACACACGCCATTGGTGCGATGGGAACCTTGTAGAGTACAAATGAGAAGACATGAGACTGGCCTTTTTAAGGTAGTGAGCTCATTTTAAAACTTGGAGTAAGTAATCGGGATGAATGTTGCCATGGACCACCATCCATGTTTCAATGTTTTGGAAAGCGATGCGCCATTGTGTAAGCGTTTAAGGTTTCAATTGGGATGATTTTCTGAATTTTAGCGAAAATTGAAACAATTGCAGACTTTATTTGGTGAAACCAGACCCAAGTCGGCGCTTCCTCAATTATAAAACTGAGTATTAGATATCACTATAGCGGTATAAAACAGAGCTTGGACAATTGTGTTGAATTTGTTTACTGCAGAAGACACAAGCATTCATTAATCAGTGTTGAAAGTATGACCGAATAGAATTGTAATTTCTTAGAACAACACAATTAAGACAACATCACAGCATTTTCCTGTAATACTTATGCTAAAAAAGAGGGAAATTGATGACTGTTATAGGCTAGCCTACGTGATTCTGTAGCATTGCGCTTGATTGGGCTACTTTCACTCACGTAATTTCTTAACACCCCCCCCCCCCCCATGAGAAAAGCTGATATAGGTTTTGATGATATATAAGATTAACCACTTTCAATGTACAGATATTTGATGTGACCACTCAACGGACGATCCGTACCTGTGGTTTATTCTGGTCAGTTATGCTTTACAGTCACGGCCAACGATGGTTTGATTCGATTATCTCGACAGGACGCCTCATACCAACCAACAAGGCATTCCGGCCTTACTTACACTATTGGAGAAGAACCATTCCAGTTGAGAGTAAGCTAAAATACTGCATTTTTTTTATTTTTGCAACACCAAACCGTTTGTTGCTCAGATTTAAATTCACCTACAATAAAGAAACATAAAAATTACAGTGTTGGAAATTTGGGAGTCATTATGGTAGTTTCTTTAAAAAAAAAAAAAAAAAAAAAACAAAAAAAAAAAAAAAAAAAAAAAAAAAAAAAAAAAAAAAAAAAAAAAAAAAAAAAAAAAAAAAAAAAAAAAAAAATAACTATACATGGATGATAAATTGAAATTTCACCGTTGTCATTGTATGTTTAACGTAGTCTTGGGTTTTCAGACAGTGGATGTAGTGTTCATGCACGAATTTTAAAATTGTAATTCCATGCGTCAGACTAGTTTTAACGCTGCGTTTTAAAAATTTTAATTCATGATTACGGGACAAAACCTTGTGGACTTTTATGAGTGGAGTGAGGATTATGCTGATGTCAATTTTACATTTTAAAAATCATCTCGGACGTATTTACTCAGATAATTTTATTTCGGGTATTTGCTAAAACATGGACCAATCTCTAAGAACCTGCCTTTCTAGTTTCTGCCCGTTAGTATGCCACAGTAGGGGAACATGGGAGCTGCAGGATGCTCTCCCCAACAAATTTTAAAACCTTTTTAAATATACACATTCATATATTCTTTGTTCATTGATTGGTTTAAAAGTATGTCACGTGATTAAAAATAAACCACTATTCCTGTCAGTCTAGCGAGACGGGAGTAGTACATTATTATGTAATATCGGACTATCATGACTTCTTATCGAGTCCCATAGTTACATTATCGAGTCGATAGTACATTAAAATCTGTCAAGATGACTGGCGTATACTATTTGCCCATAGAGTGATACTAAGAAAAACAAGAGCGCGCACTGCGATATTTTATACGCGCGGCGAATGCTTTGCTGTGCCAACTGTACGGCGGCGCCATTCTTAATCCGGGCAAATGCTGCACTTTGCCCGGATTCCCACACAACGGACAGTATAATTTACCTGGAATTAATTGATCTTAACGGAATATTTTGCTGGAGAACGGTCTAAAGATCTAGTAAATGCGCGCCGATCCCAATGCAACAAGTCTTCGTTGACCCCAGTTTTTTAGTTTATAAACTATTTTTTGCATTTTTGAGGCTAAATTACAATTTTTGGCTAAAACATCAGATTTTCGGTCAAAAACTTTTAATAGAGAGGTTTAAAGCCCATACTATCATACAATATCTCTGATTCCGAAAATGCTATTCTCATCACACAAACTTTGCCCCTCTTTGGCGCATGTTCCACCTTTTGCAATAATCAACATTTTAGATTTTTCGTAAATTTCAAAATTTATACAGAAACAACAAAATGCAACAAACTGACCAAAATACCCTTGTTTGGCGTAAAGAAACTGCTTCGGCACACACCTTTGCACAGTGATAGGCTTGTTAACCTTTTCCATTAAATGCTATGATTTGATTATTTAATTTGACCAAAACTGATTAAAAAGTGGCTTTTGACCCAAATGGCACATAGGCTAGTCGCAATTAAGTAAGTTGGGTTTAGATACTAGCATTTTTAGATTTTCTGCACATACTTTGACAACGTTTGTACATAATAAAGCTTTTCTACAGTTACATGCATAATTTTCGATTAAAGAATCAAATTTTTTTACTCAAAAATGGCATTAACAAAGTCGTTATTTTTCACCCAAATTGGCCACATCGGTTCTAAATTGGGGTATCATGCGCGTTAATACATTTATGCATAGGCCTAAAATAATATTATTTAGGCCTGTCAGAACTAATTCCGGTTTTTGTTAAAATCTAATTTTGACCAATCACAAAATGTGATTTTTAGCCCAAAAGTCTCCAATTGCCCATATTGTGCCAAATTTATTTGATAAGATTAACTTTTCTGGAAACAGAGCATATTCTATATATAGGATAGGCTTGTTAAACCTTTCTTTAATGTTCTTGACTGAAAAATCTGAAATTTTTACCAAAAAATTGATTTTTACCTCAATAATGGCAAAATAACCAAAATTAAAACAGCATCAAATAGATGTTGTTTTGACATCAGCGCGTTAGTTTTATCTCAACATTCTTTCATTTTCCGCATCAAGAACTACGGCAAAAAGCATTTGGTTTATGTGCGTCTCTACGGGAATCGGCGCAAAGTGCGACTTTTGCCCGGATTAAAGGATGGCGACGGCTCTACAGATGTCGGCACAGTCATTGATCAAGTACGCCCTTCTTGTGTTCTTAAGTTATATATTCCTATGTTATTGCCCCCCCGCGACAGAGCTAAGCTAGCTCGACAGGCTCAGCCGCGGCGATTTGACCTTATTGCTTGCGTGCTATTCATGCAGCGTTTTGCTGTCTAGCGAGATTATATATATTATTATCTTTTATTAAATATTTTATGTTTTTATCATGTAGATCTAATCATACTTTTAACACTCAATAAACAAAATATATTGATACAGTATATAAAACAAATATATTCTTGCCATTAAAGAGGGTCTGGGTTTAAAACTATGGTTCTCGGTCGACTGCAATAGTACTATAACACTACACAAAAAGTAAGTTCCCCTTCATTCAAAATACCGTATCTTTTTAACAAATGATTTTTGAGCGCCAAATAATTTTTAAAGGATGTTTCTGGACTCATGGTCTAATCTCTGTGTAAAATTGCGATCGATCTGTCAATTATGCTGAGTGGCACATATAAAGGCAAAGTCACTTATTCAAAAGTCACGAAGGGTCAATTTTGGGGCGATTTCTGATTGCAGAAGATTTTGAACAAATTTCTGTTTCGTTATGAATATATTAAGCGCTACTTATTTATGTAATCTCTATTGTTTGCCCCTTTCCCTTCTTCTGACACTTTTTGCATATTTTCGCCAAAGGGACTCAAGTTAAAAATGCCCATCCTTTCCTGAATTTTGAAATTTTAAAATCATTAAGTATATTTAAAAAAAAAATTCAATACTTTTTAGCTAAATTATTTTCATGTTGTATTGAACATGAGAAGTTTTATAACCATGTCTGGCTCTGTGAGTGAAAACACACTTTATAAATAAAGATAACAAAATGCCTTTATTTATTGTCCATTATTTTGGCCATAAGAGACGACTTCTTGACTTTGAAAATGGACTCATTTTTTGCTTTAATGCATGGACCACTCATGCCATGACCTGACGGCATCAATAACTTTTTCACACAGAATTTAGTTCAATGAGTGTAAGAACAGGCCTGCGTAATTGTTCTCTCAAATTGTTGTTTCGTTAAAAAGTTTAGGTACTTGAATTATGGGAACTTACTTTTTGTGTAGTGTTTATTTTGCATTCGGCGGCTGCGCCCCTCAGCAAAATAGTACTATTGCAGTCACCTTCGGGGCCCATTAGTTTTAAACCAGACCCTCTAATGGCCAGTATATATTTGTATAATATATTCTAAAAAAGTAATTGTTATACCATTTTTATATAATCAAAGAATGTTTTAGAATAGAAGATTTCAAAAAAATAAAACTTATCTTCAAACGGCCTGTTCGCGTGTGTAGCCTATTACTCCATTGTTACTATTACTATGTATTCCTCTTCTTTTTGTAGCGTTGCAACTGTCACGTTTTACGCGATGGAGGCTTCATTATTTCGCCCAATATTACCTGAACAAGAAACCGTACCAACACCAATCTGTCTTGCAGTATTTAATTCACGCACCGCCATCTGTTCCGTGTTTTGCTTACATTGAACGCTTCGAGTCTCGAAGAATCCGACTGTAAACGAGACTACATAGAGGTTGGTATAATCATCTTTCTAATGATTTATTATGATATAACGTTTGGTTCACGAGACTCTTTTATCCTTGCGACTTACGGCTTCCACAATAACACGAACTTCATTTTGTTTTATTTGTCAATTTAAGAATATGACCTTTTTTTTCGTGAAAGGGCTTTCTTCAAGCATCCATTCTTCATTGCTATTTACTTTATAGGTTGGATTTGCTTAATCGTGCCACACGTCTCCCCCCTCCTGTTTAGGTCTATATTTCAGAATAGTCCAGATATACAGGTATCGTTGTGCTACAAGGTCGTAACAGGTTGAAACTTTTCTTTTAAAATATTTGTTACTGTGCTTGTTCAACTTTTATGCAATTATCTTGTAAATCCTTTGCTGGAACTGTCATAGGAATCAATTTTTGTCGTCTACCAGAGCTAGAACTGAAGGCTCCACACAATTTCACTCGTCCGTTGTACTTGATCAATTTACTTGATTTATGCCTCTATTAGGTATTTGATATAGCGTTTTGGTTACTTTCGAGCGTTTTTGCGGCTCCGGTGAGTCGTTTCACGTGGATGTCACAAGGCAATGAGGTGGAAATTCTTCTTCGAGGGAAAAAACCAAAAAACCGGGGAAAAAATGTTTCATTCCAGGTTTTCAGGGCGACGTATAAGTGACAAATTTCTTCTTCCACCTTCAGGTATCGCAATTTATGATGATTTACGTGATGTTAAAGATAAACAACACAACTCATAGACTTTGCATTTGATTATTAGCTTTGTGTACTCGAAATGGTTTATCAAGTTTATTTTATCTTATTAGTGGTATGTTTATAAAAAATTAAAATCATTGCGCTTTACAGCTGATTTTTTGACTATTTCCGGGGATGAGGGGCACAGTATTGCTGATGAGGTGGGAATTGTGCAGAACTAATCAATTTTGTTTATTGAATGTAATTAACGTTTACGATTTAGTAATTAATATAATCTTCCTGTGAATTAACAATTTATTTTTTTGTTGTTGGTTTAACAGAGACATTTTTTTTGTTCTTGCCAAATTTACTGTTACAGCGCAGATAATACTTGATACGTTTGGTTTTTAATGACTCAGAAATTGTCATTTGAAAATAAGTTAACATACAATCCTGTGGCTTTATCTTTATATTATAAGACAGTACCAAACTTTCGTCAGTGCCATAAATTATCTTGCAAACGTTTAATTCATTGGCATTATGCTTTGTTTCTTTTTTTTCTATTTGTATTAAAAGACTGTGATCAACTTGAGACCAGTCAGATATTAGTGGCATTCCCCGGGCTTCCTTGAGGACCGTTACTATGCAACACGTCTATTGCTCTACACGTTTATCGCGGAGCATGGAGATGCGTTCAGATCAACTTTCTACTTTTTGACCTGGAAGATCAATCGACTTGCGAATATGTTTACGTTGAGGTGTAGTTTGATATTGTCTGTCCTTCGGTTTAAGGCGAGCGACTACATCAATTTTTTTCGACAACAATGCAGGCTTTATTAGCGAACGTTTACTGCACTTCTCAAAACTAATTTATAATTCATGTTAAACAGTCCACCGCAATAAACGAGGCATGCAGTCCTGAGTGCCTTTTGTACACGAAACTAACATTATTTATCATGAGTTTACTTTGCAATCGATTAAAACCCATGATAGTAGTTCTTCTTCTTCTTCTTCCTTTCTTCTTCTTCTTCTTTCTTCTTCTTCTTTTTCTTCTTCTTCTTTCTTTCTACATATTCTTCTTTTTTCTTCTTCTTATCTTCTTCTTTTTCTTCTTCTTTCTTTCTTCTTCTTTTCTTTTTCTTCTTCTTCTTTCCCTTCTTCTTTCTTCTTCTTCTTCTTCATTCTTCTTCTTCTTCTTCTTCTTCTTTCTTCTTCTTCTTCTTCTTCTCTCTTTCTTCTTCTTCCTCCTCCTCTCCTCTTCTTCTCCTCCTCTTCTTTTCTTCCTTCTTTCTTCTTTTCTTTTCTTCTTTTCTTCTCTTCTTCTTCTTCTTCTTCTTCTTCTTTCTCTTCTTCTTCTTCTTCTTCTTCTTCTTCTTTTCTTCTTCTTCTATTTCTTGTCTTCTTCTTCTTCTATTCTTTTTTTTTGAGGGGGGGCGGGAGATATTTTAAAGTGAGCATAGCGTTCAGATAACTCACAGGAGAGCCACAGGGACTGATGATTATTTTGTTATTTATAACATGGTTGCATCATTAGTAAGTTCAGTGATTCTTCATCGAGATGAGTATAGGTTTGGGCCTATGATTGGAGAATATATGCACGAGTCTGACCATCAGAAAGCCAGTTCTTCAATCATTTTCATAATGAATTGTCTATTCTTTGTTAATCAAATGAAGGAAATTTTGTTATGATGTTACATTCATTTTATCGCTTGGCATTATAGTTTGGCTCTCTTGGCGTTACTTTTATGTATCTTGCGATGATTTAGCTCTCATCCTTTCTTTTCGTTCTTGCTCATTTGCTAATCATCAATCTAAATCCAGAGCGATTGATTATTCACATGAAATCGTATTTTTTAATGTTTTGCTCTTGAAAACATGGTGATAAAAGTATTTTTGTAATGCTTATTTTGGAAAAGTATAGTTTAATTATTCTTGATTTGATGACTATAGCTCCAAACACAGTCGTTGGGTCCATTCACGATACTTGCGGCATCCATCCACAATTTTCTGGCTTTCGAGGCGAACGTGGCTTACCTTGCACTTCCACACGATCACATTCTATTTCAGGCGGCCGGATTTCAAGCGGAATACGATACAGTGAGCGTGGTGCACCCATGGGTAAATGGCTTGTAAACACAGCTTGTATTATTATTAGTGACGTAGTATATTGCAAATAGTTTCCTGTGTTTAACTTTTATGATTTTTTTTGAAAAAACTGTGTAATGTTTGATTAAAAGGACTCAAAAACATTTTCTTTTTCGGTTGACAACCCAATTGCTTCCGGCGACAGTTGCTTCCGGTGACTATATTTTTAAGAAGACGGAGAGTTATTAGGTTAGGGATGACATCGGCCTGTTTCCAGTTCACTAATATGTTTGGATTAAACAGGATGGATTAAAAGCACAAGTTGTAAGCACAAATTATACCTCGGCCCAGAAGAGCAGAGTAGTGATCTTTCTGCTGAGTATATTCAGTACTCAAACCTTATTAACGTTTTGGTGCTTTACTATACTGTAAAAATATGTCGAAAATCTCGGGATCCCCCCCCCCCGGAGAGATTTTTTTCATTAATTAATAAAAAAAAAAAACACGAAAGGACATTCAGAATCTGTTATTGGTGTGATATGTAACTTTGAGCATAAAGCTTTCAAATAAAAAATCGCCAAAACTAAACTTTGCGCTTAAGGTAAGACATGATCATTTTAGTGTATACATACTTTCGTTGGGGAAAATTCGCAGAAACAATGTTCTTTCTGGGCTGAAGTGTATTGTATTTCATCAAACAATCAGGCATTATAGCAAAGGTACTCTATACGTTAATCGTGCTTGTTTTTAAAACCATACTTTTTACCCCAGAAAGTCATTTCCATTTGTGGCCGCCTGTTGAAAACAATCATATTAAACCATATCCTAAGGTTTTCTCCAGCTGATTCTCCTGTATACCCCCATCCCGACGTTTGCAATCTGAATACATATACAATTAATTGAGATTCTCGAGACTGCTCTAGTTGACTCTCAGGTTGGAGTTGAGATTAGGGTATACCAACGAATGCACTCTAGAAGAATATACAAATACCACTCTTACCCCCCCACCCCCTACAGTGGAGCTACGCCGACTGAATTCGAAATGATAAATTCTAAGCAATTTTGGAGTGAAGGAGAGGTGGGAGAGTTATAGTTACACTGCTAAAAAAAATACATATTTTTTATGGCGGAATTCGGACCTGTAATAATTTACTGGTTTTTTATAGTAATTTTTACGGTTTACGGTGAAAAACCCATTTAAAAGCGTTTTACGGTGGAAAACCAGTAAAATTACGCGTACACCGCCAAAATTACGCGAATCTTGCGACGTTTCCCACCATTTCCGTAAAAAAAAAATATTACGGTAATGGGTGGCAAGCTCGCTGCAGGAATAATTTTCATTTTTTAACAAATAAGAGCCAAAAAATGATTGTGTGTTGTTATGCCCCCTCCCCCATAAAACATGCAATATTTTCTTCATTAAGAGTTTATATGATAAATTGTTTCCACATTGACCCCATAAGACAAATGTGCTATCCTTATTCTTTTTTTTTTTTTGGGGGGGGGGTGCGGGGGGGGGGGGGGGTGCCGGGGGGGAGGGGCGCAGGAATTATGAAAATGCTGAAATGCGCAAATGTTCAGTACGGCAATCGCCTGTAGATGCTATTGTTTATTACTTCATATATTGTAATCGCAGCAGGTATAACAGTATTGGCCAGATGATATGTGATGTCTCTATGATTTTTTGTGTGGGATACATTTACCACTGTTTATTATTTGAATTTAAACTGTAGAATCACAACTTCACGTCAACTACATAATTTTCTGGTCACATTGTTTTTATTTTCATAGTTATCACCAATCTGTAGATTTTTTTGTAAATTTTGAATATCTGTGATAGTGCTGTTCTGACAAATCATTCAAATGACCATGGCCAGAGTGCAAATCTAGAATTTTTCGTTCAAATTATATTCATGATTTATCCTAGGCCTTACTGCTACAGACACAACACTAAATGAAACAAGTCCAAAACATACACATATTATAAACCACACCTCTGATTAACATAATAAAAAAATTGGTGGGCGTGGGAGGTTGAGCTACAGTACAGTATTGTGCCTATTGAAATCGTCATTAAACATGAAGTAATTAAATATCCACCACCGTACATGCACATTTACAATTAAAAGCCAAATCTAATACACATGTAAGGTGTAATTAAATCTAATAACATGATAAATATGCATTCAAATATTTTCACTTCTTTTCCTTTTCCATAAAGCTCAGTGTGTAATTCACAACATGGGGCAAATAATAAAATCAAGTGTACCAACACTACAAAATCGTGCAAAATGTAACAACACTAAGTTCTGTGATTCATTCAGCTTCAGAGTTTACATTGGAACACACTGCCTATCAAATATATGTAATTTATTTACATTTTGAGGACACGTTGCGAATGGACGAAAAAATCAATCAATAGTTTTCATGAGGAAAACCTAAAGTTACAATGAAGAAAACAAACAAATGAACACCAGACATTTACCAACATGAAGTACATATATGTGTAGCCTTTTGAAAAGCAACATCACTTCCAAATTATTACTGGTAGTGTGGTACAGTATAGGTAGTGTCTCAATGTAGTTAGTACAAGCAGTATTACATGTGGTGGGAGGTATTAAGTGTACAAAAGGTACTGGTCTGCAGTGTCATCTTGTCAAGACAAATACTTAATATACTCCAATGGTATATATCACTTCTATTTCCTTATTTATTTATCTATTCATCTATTTATTTATTATGGCAAGGGTTACATTTTTGGGCAAGGTTCACTTAAATTCTGATATCCTATGACATGTACCATGAACTCACGGAATGAGACCTATAAACTTGGCCATAGCATTTCGGTTATTTCCAACACAGGTTAACCTAATTTTATGAAAACCAGTCGGTTACGGTTAACCTAAAAACAATATTAAACCTTTCTCTGAAAGAATATTCTTATATCTCTTGAAAATAACCTTGCTGTGTTCAAGTAAAATTCTGATTTTGCTTACCAACCACTCGCTTCTGGTCAAAGTTTGCATAAACAATGAACATTACACTAATCTATTTGTTCTTGTCCAAATCTAGCGAGGCAAATTACACAGCAATTTAGTTGCACATGATTAGCCTCGTAAAGCATGGACATACAGAACACATCCATGATATGGGTAACAATGCAGACTCTGCTCTTCACGATCAGTATAACTCAGTATGCCTTACCACCTTACTTAAACCCTTTTAGATATAATGTAAAATATGTCGAAAATCTAAAAAACTAAGCATTCAGATCTGTTATTTGCCTGGATATTACTTTGCGCATAAAACTTTCAAATAAAAAATAAACCAAATCCCCAAAACTAATTAGCTTTAATGTCGATTTGGTGAATTGCCAGCAAGGCACAAGTTGGGCAATTTACTGTTTGCTTATAATGTGGTAAAAGGTTAGTTTTACTATTTTCGCCATGGAAATAATGTAAACTTTGATATAATTCATCCATACAGTGAATGTAATAATATCGACCACACAGAGCAATCCAGTATACACAGTCATAATACTCCAACATATTCATCACTTTTTCAGGCAGATGGCTACATGTAATCTACTTTGCTTAGCAAATGAGCACTCCCAACTCGCATGTTTTTAGAGGACATGCTTTCACATCAGAGTTGTTGTTGAATACCACTTACCTTTTCAAAACAATATGCAGAGCACACTATTTGATTATTAATTATTATATTATCAATTATTAATTAATTAATTATTAGAATAGTACTATTACCATTTTGTCATTTTATTAATAATATATCCATCATTATACGAGTATGCGAAATGATTCACTCGAATAGCAGCGGATACTAGACATGTGTCGATGTAATGTATTGTGTGTAGACTATTGTATAGGGTTAGCGCAAGGCACAATTTGTGCTGCACTGTGCACTAAGGCATTTCATTATCACAAATTCTCTGGCTAAATATCAATAGCAATTTCACGTACATTTACGCTAATGTTATAGCTACATGATCATCATCCATGGCAATACCACTGTACTATTGGTACATGATGTCACTTTGGTATATTATCTACAATATAATCTACAAAAGGTTAAATATTAATATGTCCTACTTTTTTTTTTCTGGTGTGTTAATGATTCACATAGATTCTGAACTGTTGACACAAGGATTCTCAGGATCTCAAATGCTATGAACAAGTAATAAATGAAAGGAATGAAGAGTACAGGCAGTGTCTTGGCACACACAGACATAGTGTACATGACGAGTGTACACAGCAACAATAGTCATCCTGTTACACTAAACATACATGTATGTGACTCAATTATTCCATTCTCCTCACATCAAATTTGATACATGCATATAAAATCTGTGTTGACAGATAGGCATCTGTTATGGCATCATGTTTATGATATGAACTCATTACTTAAAGGTTCAGTCACATGTATTGGGACACATATGAAAATGCTCAAGAACCAAATGAGTTTAAAACATACATTATATACGCAACTATACACAGCCTGGCAGTGGATCTCCCAGCTGCGATAGGATTTTTCCTCTAATTTCTTTACTTAACGAGAATCAGCATGAACAATACATTCAATCGGGGCACAATTAAAAATATGGACCCACAGAGGAGTCACACACACGCAGGTTTGCCTGCCACGAGGATATTTTGACCTTATTTTAGAATGAGTCAATGTTTGACTATAAGATTTCACAGGAGAATCCTTGCATATTTACTTGATTCTACAATAGTTTCAGCCCCAAGTTTGAAAACTACGCCCAAATCATGTCATTTCCTTAACTTTTGTGGTACGTACATGTATGTAGTTTTATATATGGTTCACAGCATAACTACATCAGTTTTCAGTGAAGGAAATGGGTGCAGGCCTGCCAGCTGTACCTTTGAGTGTGTTTGTGACTTCGTGCGTGCTGTGTTGGGGATTGGGGGGGGGGGGCCAAGGGCGGATACATTTTCACATTATGAAATATCTTCTCAAAGTAGTTTTCCTGTAGTGGACAATTTTGTGTCATGCTCATGTGTAATTGTATGAATGCCTCTGTATTACATACAGCTCAGGTTGCTTGTTGAATTATACAGCCACAACAATTTCATTATTCTTTAGGCACATTCATTTTAACCCTCTCAGATAATCATAAGAAAACCTTCACTGATTCGAACAGATTGTGAGGTGCTGAAAGACTTGCACTTCTCAGACATACATGTACCAATATCCACCAAGCTTACACATAACATAATGGAGTACAAATTGCTGACTGGCTTTGTGAATCTGGGCTGTTTTGACAAGAGCTACGCCCAATCACAATGCCTCTAGGAGCTAGCGGATGACTGAGCTAGAATAAGATTTAGACCTAATCTATTGTAGTCGGACATGTAGTCCAAATTCTGCCGACGAGGGCAAATTACACAGCAATTTAGTGTACATGTATATGCTCAAGCCTCGGTAAAGCATGGACATACAAAACACATCGGTGATCTGAGATAACATGCCAGAACCACTGCCTGTTTTGTACGTCATGCACGAGCATGAGCTGCATGCTTAACAAGGCCCAATCAAGTACATGTCCCGGGGTAATGCATATTGTTGAGATGACATCATTTTAACATTTGGCTCTCCATACATCAGTGACATATATGTTTTCAGTCACTTTTCAAGTTTGTTTGTTTGTCTGCCTGTTGTATGTTACTGTGTCCAAGATTAAAGTGATAGGCTAACATTGTGGAGCTTCAATTTAAAAATTGTCAAATTTTGATATCTGAACTACATAGTAGTGTTCATATGGACAAATAAACACCCTAGATTAAAAAAGTTTGGAAAGTTACACTGTTAGTTATGTATGAATAAACAATTAAAACTCGGGGCGAGTTTAAATAGCGTAGGTGTACACACAGTAAGTTTCTATGGGCGAAAATGGGCAGGTGAATCCGATCAACTTACGATTTCACTTTTTTAGAGCACTAAATAATCATTTGAAATACAATTTTTTCAGGCTTCATTTTTAGACATTATCAAGACAATGGTAGCATGGGATCATGTAGCTCAGATTTTTTTATACTTGGTAAATGTTAGCCAATGCCTTTAAGATTGACTCTTAAGTTGGAAATCAACAGTGAGGATATTTGGCCATTGGAAGAACTCAGGAGTTGCTGAAATCTGCTATACAGTCGAAGCCATTTTTTGCTGAGCATGCTTTCGATTTACACATGTACCACAGGGAACTCGTAAAAACACACGCACACACACTAAATAAAATTATGATGTTATAATGATATTATGATGATATATATGGATAATACTTTACTACTACTACTACTACTACTACTATACTACTACTACTACTAATTATTATTATTATATTATTACTATTATCATTATTACTATCATTATCATTATTATTATTATTATTATTATAATTATTATTATCATTATTATTATTATTATTTTATGTCATAATCATTATATCATCATCATCATCTGAGAAGATAATTATTATCATACTTAAGTGGGCATCAAATGGGCCTAATTCAAACTGATTATCTCAATATCTGGGAATACAGTAATTCACACTGTAAAAATATGATCAAAGCCTAGATGTCTCAGACTCTGAGAAAGTATTTTACATGCAGACAGACATTTTCAGTTATCGCATTTATTCAGAACTTGCACTAAAATACAGTATTTATAAAAAGTGTTACAGGAACACATCACAAAAAGCCAGAGGCTCAATAATTCAGAGTGGCACCCAAAACAAGTATTCTAATATAAATTAATGGATTGATATTAATAAAACCATATTAGAAATGTCAAACATAAGATTATATATTGTTTACTTAAACAAAATAAATACAGAGATGCAACAAACAAACACCAACAAAAAAAAAAAACAAAAACAAACAAAACATTAAACTATACATGGTAAGTTTAAAAATGAATATAAAACTAACAGTACTGAAATTTACAGTACATGAACGTTACTGAAATTTGTGCATGTATTTTCCTATGTCCACAGTCACACTAATTTCCCGCTCCCCCCCCCCCCCCCCCCCGTACACACACACATGCACATAAACACACATGATGCAAAAACATGTGCAAACAAACACAACACACTAACAACATAAATAAAATATTGCATAAAAACGGAATTAGATAAACTGCAAATTTTGGCATCTGCTGCATATCACTTAATTAAATATTTTTAGTACAACATGAGCACAAAAACTTAAGAGAATACACAGTACTGGTTGATGATGGAAAATCTTTCATCAAAATTTCACATTTCCATATTTCCAACTGAGGTCAATTACATTTGCATTATACATGTGGGACTAATTCACTTCATATGCAATAAAAAAGTTGGAGGAATTGGCAGTTTGAGTACCTACGGGTAGGCTCCGTTGCTGGCAGTGTGTATGGCAAACAATCTAAACTAGTTCCCACATAAGATTTCGTGTTCAATTAACATAGTCCCACATATAGATTTCTTGTGTTATTAGTCTTTGTCAAGCAGTGGGCATCTTGTGTAACGATATGTCCAAACGAAGGTTCTGTTGTTTTCAACTACTCTCTCCTGATACTACTTTGGACATTTTAGAATACCATCTGTTACAGAAGGTTTGAAAGCAGTTGAGATTAAAATGTTGAATTATTGAGCCTCTGGCTTTTTGTGATGTGTTCCTGTAACACTTTTTATAAATACTGTATTTTAGTGCAAGTTTCTGAATAAATGCGAATTGAACTAAATGTCTGTCTGCATGTAAATAATCTTTCTCAGAGTCTGAGACATCTAGGCTTTGATCATATTTTTACAGTGTATTACTGTATTTCCCAGATATTGATGATAATCAGTTTGAATTAGGCCCATTTGATGCCCACTTAAGTATGATAATAATTATCTTCTCAGATGATGATGATGATATAATGATTATGACATAATAATAATAATAATAATAATGATAATAATAATTATAATAATAATAATAATAATAATGATAATGATAGTAATAATGATAATAGTAATAATATAATAATAATAATTAGTAGTAGTAGTAGTAGTAGTAGTAGTAGTAGTAGTAGTAGTAAAGTATTATCCATATTATTATCATCATCAATATCATTATTAACATCATAATTTTTCATTTAGTGTGTGTGCGTGTGTTTTTACGAGTTCCCTGTGGTACATGTGTAAATCGGAAAGCATTGCTCAGCAAAAAATGGCTTCGACTGTATAGGCAGATTTCAGCCAACTCCTGAGTTCTTCCATGGCCAAATATCCTCACTGTTGATTTCCAATTAAGAGTCAATCTTAAAGGCATTGGCTAACATTTACCACAGTTAAAAAAATCTGAGCTACATGATTCCCCATGCTACCATTGTCTTTGATAATGTCTAAAAATGAAGCCCTGAAAAAATTGTATTTCAAAATGATTATTTAGTGCTCTAAAAAAGTGAAAATCGTAAGTTGATCGGATTCACCTGCCCATTTTCGCCCATAGACTTACTGTGTGTACACCTACGCTATTTAAACTCGCCCCGAGTTTTAATTGTTTATTCATACATAACTAACAGTGTAACTTTCCAAACTTTTTTAATCTAGGGTGTTTATTTGTCCATATGAACACTACTATGTAGTTCAGATATCAAAATTTGACAATTTTTTAAATTGAAGCTCCACAATGTTAGCCTATCACTTTAATCTTGGTCACAGTAACATACAGACAGGCAGACAAACAAACAAACTTGAAAAGTGACTGAAAACATATATGTCACTGTATGTTATGGAGAGCCAAATGTTAAAATGATGTCATCTCAACATACATGTACCCCGGGACATGTACTTGATTGGGCCTTTGTTAAGCATGCAGCTCATGCTCGTGCATGACGTACAAAACAGGCAGTGGTTCTGCATGTTACTCAGATCACCGATGTGTTCTGTATGTCCATGCTTTACCGAGGCTTGAGCATATACATGTACACTAAATTGCTGTGTAATTTGCCCTCGTCGCAGAATTTGGACTAATGTCCGACTACAATAGATTAGGTCTAAATCTTATTCTAGCTCAGTCATCGCCTAGCTCCTAGAGGCATTGTGATTGGGCGTAGCTCTGTGTCAAAACAGCCCAGATTCACAAAGCCAGTCAGCAATTGTACTCCATTATGTTAGTGTGTAAGCTTGGTGGATATTGGTACATGTATGGTCTTGAGAATTCAAGTCTTTCAGCACCTCACAATCTGTTCGAAATCAGTGAAGTTTTCTTATGATTATCTGAGAGGGTTAAAATGAATGTCCTAAGAATAATGATAATTGTGTTTGTGGCTGTATAATTCAATACAGCAACCTGAGCTGTATGTAATACAGAGCATTCATACAATTACACATGATGCATGACAAAATTGTCCACACAGGAAACTACTTTGAGAAGATATATTCATATGTGAAAATGTATCCCCCTTGGCCCCCCCCCCCCAATCCCCAACACACATGCACGAAGTCACAAACACACTCAAAAGCACGGCACGGCTCTGCACCCATTTCTCTCACTGAAAACATGATGTAGTTATGCTGGACAATATAAAACTACATACATGTACATACCACAAAAGTTAAGGAAATGACATGATTTGGGGTAGTTCTTAACTTGGGGCTGAAACTATTGTAGAATCAAGTAAATATGCAAGGATTCTCCTGTGAAACTTATAGTCAAACATTGACTCATTCTAAAATAATGTCAATATCCTCGTGGCAGGCAAACCTGCGTGTGTGTGGACTCTCTGTGGGTCCTATTTTTATTGTGCCCCGATTGAATTGATTGTTCATGCTTGATTCTCTTTAAGTAAAGAAATTAGAGAAAAATCCTTCCAGCTGGGAGATCCACTCCAGCTGGTGTATAGTTGGTATATACATGTATGTAAACTCATTTGGTTCTTGAGGCATTTTCATTGTGTTCCCAATCATGTGACTAACCTTTAAGTAATGAGTTCATATCAAAACATGATGCCATACAGTATGCTATCTGGTCAACACAGATTTATAATGCATGTATGCAAATTTGATGTGAGGAGAATGGATAATGAGTCTACATACATGTATGTTAGTGTAACAGAATGACATATTGTTGCTGTGTACACTCGGTATGTACACTATGCTGTGTGTTGTCCAAGACACCGCCTGTACTGCTTCATTCCTTTCATTTATTACTTAGTTCATAGCATTTGAGATCCTGAGAATCCTTGTGTCAACATTCAGAATCTATGTGAATCATTAACACACCAGAAAAAAAAAGGAGGACATATTATATTTAACCTTTTGTAGATTATATTGTAGATAATATATCCAAAGTGTACATCATGTACCATAGTACAGTGTATTGCCATGGATGATGGACATGTACTATACACGTACGTACATTGTAGTGAAATTGCTATTGATATTTACCAGAGAATTGTGATAATGAAATGCCTTAGTGCACAGTGCACACAAATTGTGCCTTGCGTACCCTATACAATAGGACTCTACACACAATACATTACACGACAGCATGTAGATCCACTGCTATTCGAGTGAATCATTTGCATACTTGTAATAATGATGATACAGTATTATTTATAAAAATGATAATAATGGTAATAGTACTACTAATAATTAATTAATTAATTAATTGATAATATAATAATAATAATAATATAGTGTGCTCTGCATAGTTGTCTTTGAAAAGGTCAAGTGGTATTCAACAACAACTCTGATGTGAAAGCATGTCTCTAAAACAGTGCGAGTGGAGTGCTCATTTCTAACAAAGTAGATTACATGTAGCCATCTGCCTGAAAAGTGATGAATATGTTGGAGTATTATGACCTTGTGGTATACTGATTGCTCTGTGTGGTCGATATTATTACATTCACTGTATGGATGAATTTATTATCAAGTTTCACATTATTTCCATGGCGAAATATGTAAAACTAACCTTTTACCAACATTTACAAGAAAAGTAATTGCCCAATTGTGCCTTGCTGGCAAATTCACAACAAATCAACATTAAAGCCTAAGTTTAGTTTTGGGGATTTGTTTATTTTTTATTTGAAAGTTTTATGCCCAAAAGTAATATCCCAGCAATAACAGATTCTGAATGTCTTTAGTTTTTAGATTTTCGACGATATTTTACATTATATCTAAAGGGTTAATAAGGTGGTAAGGCTATATGAGTTATACCTGATCTGAAAGAGCAGAGTCTGCATGTTACCCATATCATGGATGTGTTCTGTATGTCCATGCTTTACCGAGGCTGAACATGTGCAACTAAATTGCTGTGTAATTTGCCCTCGTCTCAGAATTTGGACAAGACAACAATAGATTAGGTAATTTCATTGTTATGCAAATATTTGACCAGTAAGCAGTGGTTGGTAAACAAAATCAGTATTTTACCTTGAACACTAGCATGGTTATTTTCAGAGAATAAGAATATTCTTTTTCAGAGAAAGGGGTTTTAATATTGTTTTTAGGTTAACCGTAACCGACTGGTTTTCATAATTAGGTTAACCTGTTTTGGAAATAACCGAAATGCTATGGCTCTAGTTTATAGGTCTCATTCGTAGTTCATGTACATGTACTATAGGATGATTCAGAATTTAAGTGAACCTGCCCAAAATGTATACCCCATTGCATAATAAATAAATAGATGAATAGATAAATAAATAGGAAATATGAAGTGATATAACCATGGAGGTAATATTAAGTATTTGTCTTGACAAGTTGACACTGGCAGTACCAGTACCTTTTGTACACTTAATACCTCCACCTACATGTAATATGCTTGTACACTAAATACATGTAGACTACTACCTAGTACATGTACCACTACCAGTAATAATTTTTGGAGTGATGTTTGCTTTTCAAAGGCTACACTATATTATGTACTTCATTTGGGTAAATGTCATGGTAGTCATTTGTTTGTTTTCTTCATTGTACCTTTAAGGGTTTTCTCATGAAAATAATTGATTGATTTTTTTCGGTCCATTCGTCAACGTGTCTCAAAATGTAAATTAAATTACATATTATTTTGATAGCAGTGTGGTTGCAATGTATAGACTCTGAAGCTGAATGATCACAGAACTTAGTGTTGTTACATTTTGCACGATTTGTAGTGTTTGTACACTTGATTTTTATTATTTGCCCATGTTTGTGAATTACACACTGGAGCTTATGGAAAAGGAAAAGAAGTGAAAATATTTGAATGCATATTTATCATTTATTAGATTAATTACATTACATGTATATTAGATTTGGGCTTTTAATTGTAAATGTACATGTACGTGTGGTGGATATTTAATTACTCATGTTTAATTGACATTTCAATAGCACATACTGTACTGTAGCTCAACATCCACCCCCACAATTTTTTTTATTAATGTTTAATCAGGGTGTGGTTATTAATTATTGTATGTTTTGACTTGTTTCATGTTAGTGTTGTGTCTGTACATGTAGCTCTAGGGATAAATCATGAATATAATTTGAAGAAAAATTCTAGGATTTGCACTCTGCCATGGTCATTTGAATGATTTGTCCAGAACAGCACTATCAGCAGATATCAAATTTACAAAAACAATCTACAGATGTGGTGATAAACTATGAAATAAAAACAATGTGACCAGAAAATTATGTTATTTGACGTGAAGTTGTGAACTTCACAGTTTAAATTCAAACTAATAAACAGTGTAAAATGTATCCCACACAAAAATCATAAGACACACATATCATCTGCCATACTGTTATACCTGCCTGCGATACAAGTATAGAAGTAATAAACATACATACTACAGGCGATTCCGTACTGAACATTTGGCCATTTTCACAAATTTTCTAATTTCCTGTCCCTCCCCCCCCCCCCGGCACCCCCCCCCCCCCGGCACCCCCCCCAAAAAAAAAAAGAATAAGGATAGGAATTTGTCTTATGGGGCATGTGGAACAATTTATCATATTAAAACTCTTAATGAAGAAAATATTTGCATGTTGTATGGGGGAGGGGGCCCATAACAACACACATCATTTTTGCCTCTATTTGTAGTAAAAAATGAGAATTCACACCTACTGACCACTTGTGCTCCTTACTTTAAAATAACCATGAAAGATATTGTGGAAGACGTTCGAGACAATTTAAATTCAACATGCATTCTCCGTCTAGACCTCTTGCCCGAGATGTACATGTTTCTAGTTCTTAGTCTGTAACAGGTTACGATATGCTCAAGAGTCTGAAAATGGTGTGATAATGTCAACATTTTTAGTACGGAATCAGCATACAGTACGTGTACATGTACACCTGTACAGAACCTCCTGCACACATGTATGCACATCATGTACCATGTACTATCCTATTACTGTGCAGTCATATTGCGTGTGCATATAGGTCCATGTAGGGAGTCACTATACACTGTAAGTTCACATCTCCCACGGACGGACGGCAACAGCATTATTCATAACCCTGTGGCAAGCCAGCCGTGTACATGTATGGTTCATATTAGTTAACAGTACAGCACAAGTGCACACCTTGCCAATTTACTAATGTAGGCCTATAGTCTAGCCATCTCTCGTGGGAGTATTACTCATAATGTTATTCATAATATAATGCTGTGCTGGTGTTGGTAGTTTAATATATTCAGCACACTGTACTGGATTTCAGAGGGAACTATACCTCAATAAAAACAGGACTTACAGAAATTATCATGATCTTGTATTGAAATGTGTAGAAGAATTGGCCTTCTAAACTGATTGTATTAGTTTTACGTAGGCCTTTATTCAGTACCTGTAAATTCATAAAAACAGTTGTGACTTCTATACAGTGTATGAGACTACAGCAAAAATATCCCCCCCCCCCCTCCCAATAAAAAAGCACTGGTCAAAAACAGTCAAACACATACATGTACTGTACTGTCAATATAATTTTCAAGATAATGTTTACACTCTAGATACTGAAAACTGTGACTGTGAGAAATCCTGCTTTTATTTTCAATTGCATTAGATTTCAGAAACTAATTTTGCTCTTGAACAAGGATGGATAGTTTTATGGTCTACATCTGTACATTTTATTGTGTGTAAATGTATCTGAATTGAGCAAATATTTAGAGTGACTATGTACATTGTAGATAACAATATCTTCAAAGTCAATATGTCTAGCCTCATAAGATAAGTATTACACGACACATGCTAGTTATTGACACTGCCATTTGAACACGCAGTAGTGATGTGTGATTAACCATGTACACCAAAATAATTTGTAACTTCTGTTTATTTCTCCCAAGCACGTGTTTGTCTAGTAACGGGAAAATTTTTATAAATTACTGTAATTTTAAGCCATTTGATTACAAATCTCAAGAAGAGGATAAATTATTGTATTTCTTCCAAAAGAGATCAATTGTGTATGACAGCATACTCTTCTAATATTAAATTTCCCACATAACTTTTGTAACCAAAGAAAAGAATTGGTGACAGGATTTTCCATCCTGTCATAACATTATATGGGAAATTTGTACACAATCAAGAGCAATTAGTTGTTTTTTTCCTTTCCTGGCTCTACTGCAGGTTGTATGGTAACAAATATGTACTCTATTAAGCAAAACACTAACTTACAGAAGGAAGAAAAAATGAAATAAAATTAATTTAAAACAACTGACAAACAAGTAACAAGTTTGGATAATCTGCAACCACAGGCTCCATTTTGACACTATGAAGACAAAATTTCAACAGCCATTCCATACTCGTGTCACGCAAGTCACGCTTGGTCTATGTTACAGGTCACAAGCCAGGGTATAGATGATTGATTTACATGATCAGGTATCATCTTCAACATTTTACTCGGTTTTGATCTACATTGTACGTCCCTGGTTTGTGATTTTTGTGACATAAAAAAACTGCGTGACTCACGTGACATTTACATGGAATGGCTGCCATGATGATTTGAGCCATTAAGTCTGTAAATGTAAAACAGTGTTCAGTCACAAATTTTCAGATCTTGTTTTTGGCATCATGACTGACAAGGATGTGTGTAAAGTACATGTACAGCACAATTTGTGTTGTTTTCTGTTAAGGTGTGTGTGTGTGTGTGTGTGTGTGTGTGTGTGTGTGTATGTGTGTGTGTGTGTGCGTGCGTGCGTGCGTGCGTGTGTGTTTTAATTTACTTTTCTGATACCTGCCAAAAGGAGCCCTGCCCCAACTCAAACAAATTAATAACAGACAGTCCTATGTTATTTATCATAATTTTTTGTGTTTCTGTTGTTTGCAGTTGTATGAGGATGCCAACCTGCCCGTAGAGGTCATCGATGGTCCAGCATTAGTCCAGGAAGTGGCGACCCAATGGCAGTCTATGCTGGAGAAGAAGATGACCGCAGTTAAGGTAATGGACAACTCAATGCTTACAGCCAAGTACTGAAGGCCTGCTAGACCAAAAGTGATACACATTCTTGACAGGGCAGAAAATAAAATTTTATTTTGGGGGGCTACTTTCATGCCTGATTTGGTGATTTTTAGTACAAGTATGTTATACATTGAACCCTATTAGGAAAATTAAGGGCTGTTTTGTGATTTTAGGGGGCTATTTGTTAATCGCCCTCAGCCCCTGTGTATTATTCGGGCAGATTATTTTCTGCATCTATTCATGGTTTTCATATACATACATTATTCATGATTTCATATTGCAGTAACAAAGACACTTGAAAATCAAATATGTAAACAACATTTCATAATTGACTAACTTAAATGTAATAATATACACTTATCGGTTTGCAATCAAAATCTTATATGATTATTGAAACAAGATGATAATTTTAAAGTGATGAAAAATATCAATATTTAATTCATTGTCATTTTGGAGCAGGGGAAAAATTATTTTTAACTTTCCAGGGGCTACTTTTGGAGCCATTGGCTAAATTTAGCTACAATTTATATTGTGTCTATGGGAATTTTCAGGGGCTCTTTTTACATTTTCGAGGGCTCTTTTTGCATTACGGAGGCAAAATACCCATAGCCCCCATGTATTTTGAGCATTGTTTTGGAGTATACTACACTTAATTTATTACAATAATGACAATTCTCAGGAATAAGAAGATGCCAAGTGCAAATTCAGATGGTTTATTGGATTGAGTTTTGAGTGGAGGACTAAATGCAGAAGGACCAACTATCATAAACAGAGCTTGAATAGATAGCAGCCACATTTCTTATGCTGGTATTTCCTATGCTGGTTCTTGAGCATAATAAAGATTTGAATCCTGGTACATATTTTTGAAACATTGTGCGTGTGCGTGCAGCCATGCAGTGCACGTATGCAGGGCTCGACACTAGCACTTGCCCACTTGCCCGGGACAAGTAAAGTGTCATGTTGGGCAAGTAAAAGATCAAAATGTTAAACTTTACTTGCCCGATTGGGCAAGTAAAATTTTGATCATCAAATAAGGAAAACATGCAAAAAATCTTCATGGTGTCACTCATGATGGTTTTCCACGTTGCACAAAACCTACAATAAACAAACTTCCAATGCTATCATAAAAAGGCCTTTGTGGTTAAAATTAAAAAAATTAAGAATTTCATTTTTTTTTTAAGGGCAAGTAGATTTTTCTTTTGGCAAGTAAAAATGTGAAATCTTTAATTTTACTGGCCTAAAGGGCAAGCAAAGAAATAAGTTAGTGTGGAGCCCTGACGTATGGACTGTGTGCTGTGTAAAACTGTATGACATTTTAGACTTTCGGTCTTAGCAGACCATCCCGATGTCTTGTGGGCCTTCAGTCAACTCTAGGGATCCCAACTCAACATCATGACACTGGAGCATGGTTGATTATCGAACTCTAGAAATCCAATTAACATCTCATTTGCCACCCTATTAACTCTTAACATGCCAAAGTCACAGATCTGCACCAATTAATGCACATAAAGTCCATAGAGGTTTAAATCCTCTGGCATGTTAACAGTTAACCCATTGAAGACTAGACACATGATAACTTGTCTCAATGTGTATTGGAAATTGCACATTATAAAAGTAAAATCAAACCGTCTTCAACGGGTTAATATAGCAGAATTAACCATAGGCACCAAAGGCTGTGGACTGTGGTAAGAGAGCTATACTGACTTAACCATAGGCACCAAAGGCTGTGGACTGTGGTAAGAGAGCTATACTGACTTCGCTGTGGACTGTGGTTAGAGAGCTACATGTATTTAATGCGGACTGTAGACTGACTGCCAGACCATTATTCTGGAATCAACAGCCAAACCTGCTCCGCGGATGGCCCCGGCTTCACAGGGGGAGGTCTGAAATTCAGACTATGCAGACTGCAGAGAATGGATAGAAGATGAAAACTGTGAAAAATTTGAACAAATTTGGCAAAAGCATGTTTCAAGATTTTCAACATTTCATCCAGTCTTTCGTACATGTTTGTGAGATTCTTAAATATTCAACTACTGTAGATGCCATTTGTGTGTGTGTGTGTGTGTGTGTGTGTGTGTGTGTGTGTGTGTGTGTGTGTGTGTGTGTGTGTGTGTGTGTGTGTGTGTGTGTGTGTGTGTGTGTGTGTGTGTGTGTGTGTGTGTGTGTGTGTGTGTGTGTGTGTGTGTGTGTGTGTGTGTGTGTTTGTGTTTGTGAGTGTAGAGAACTTGCCATTGGTTTTGTATAAACATTTTCACCAATGTTCTATTTTCTGAGATGTTGGTCGACATCATTCAGAAATAAAAACCCCAAACAGAGTATTCACTTTTGCTGTGATGTACTTGAGCAACAAGCAAAAGGGAGTCAGATTTTGATGACAAAATTTGTTCAAGCCTTCAAACTTGTCTTCATCTGTTTTGCATTCTTCTGAGTACATCTAGTTTTCTAGATGTCTGAGTTTCATTCTCCTTTAAATCTGAGCTATAAAATGACATACCCGTAATCATTTTAAAGAACTTGAAAGAAGAACTTGCCTTTATTTATCTAGTTTGGGACAAGCTGCGTAACAATATAATTTTATTGTCTTTGCTACAGTTTTATGTTACAGACTTTGCTAAACTAGGCACAATACCTTCATGGCATATTGCAGTAAATATGCGAATGTGATACACTGTATCAGTACATGCCCACGATATCATTCTCGCTCGTAATCTGACAGGAGTGTAAAATAATGCTGGCGGTATAAAAACTCTCTTTTATAAGTACATGTACTGGCATAAAAGCTTGCAAACTTGCTAGGTTAATTAGTTTAAAAGATGAATTAACCATAATGTGACCCCCTCTGATAAAAGTATAAAATGATGTTTAAATAAATAATAAATAAATAAATAAATAAATAAATAAATAAATAAATAAATAAATAAATAAATAAATAAATAAATAAATAAATAAATACATACATAAGTAAATAAATAAATGAATAAATAAATAATTGCTGGCAGTATAGTAACACTTTCTTTACAAGTACTGGCATAAAAGCTTGGCAAAAGCTGCTAGGTTAATTAGTTTAAAAAATGAATTAACCATAATGGAACCCTCTCAGATAAAAGTATAAAATGAAGAATATATATATATATATATATAAATAAATAAATAAATAAATAAATAAATAAATAAATAAATGAATAAATCAGCCATTCTATACTTGTGTCACGCGAGTCACGCATGCTGTGTGTTATGAGTCACAAGTCAGGGTATAGATGATTGATTTCCATGATGGGGTAAAGCAGTCAGCTTCAATGTTTTCTCAGTTTTGATTTTACCCTGGTTTGTGACTTGTGTGACATGAAATATGCGTGACTCGCGTGACATTTACATGGAATGGCTGAAATGAATAAATAAATAAATAAATAAATAAATAAATAAATAAATACATGATGAATGAAAACTATCATTACTGTGAATCAATACAAATTAAAGCCTACACAGGAAGACCAGATCAAAGCTGTTTCTGATTGCCCCTTATCATTTTTACAAAGGCCCAGTCATCAGTATTCATTCTACCTTCATTCTGTATTAGAATGGATTATTACCAGACATCAAATCTTCACTTTCTGTAGACCATTTTTAATGAACTGGACTTTTTTTAAACTCTTGCAGAAAGTACACTGCAAATCATTTTAGTCATGTTATGACAACACTGGCCTGAGCATGATAACCAGTCAATGGTGATTTCACGATATCAGACAAAAATAGAAAACAGAACTGATTACTCCAATTAGTAAAGGGTGTATTTCATTTGCTACTTAATTAAAATGTCTACTCGAAGCTGAATTTGACCCCATAACTTAATTTGTACTTTGCATTTTGGAGTGTACAATTCATCAAGATGCTAGCCACATCTTTCCTGAAAAAGTGCATGTATATGTACATGTATGTTGCATTCAAATTCAATACATATCTGCCTTTTTTTTTTCATCATCTGACAGTGCTACAGACAGCGATACTCTATAACACTGTACGTGTGTCATTGAGTCACTGGCACAAGTACATTTGTGTATATTGCATGCAGCTACATGTACACTCTATCTGTATTGTATTAATGAAATGAACGTCTACAGGTGTAAGGAATGCATACAGAAAGCATTCAACCTTGTCTCGGTGTGTTTAAGCCTGTCCGATCAGCCATGATGGAGTGGATAGAAAGATGATTCAAGTGGGTAGTCTGACTAGTCTCTGTCATACAAACAAACACACATACAAAATTATACAGTCAGATATAGGCCTACATACAGTATACATGACACACATACTCACTCATGCACATACACTAAATGTACAGCACAATTACACAAACACATGATACACATGCACATGCATCCACACAAATGCAAAACAAGTATGCACACAAACACACTGACACACATAAATATGTAAATGCACATACACAGACACATACACACACACACACACACACACACACACACACACACACACACACACTACACACACACACTACACTACACACACTACACACACGACACACACACACACGACGACACACACTACACACTACACACACACACACACACACACACACACACACACACACACACACACACACACACACACACACACACACACACACACACACACACACACACACACACACAACACACACAACACACACACACACACACACACACACACACACCACACTGATAAAATACCCTCTCTACTCAAAAGTATTGCAACATACAGTATAACTCATGCATTTTGAGCTGAAGGGGTCTTTCAGTAATAATGTCCAAATTAATTTTAATATTGGAAAATAACAAAAGTATTTGAAAAGAAATCAATGAATACTCTTTCTCCCTTCTTCTCCAAGGCGAGGAGATTATCAAATTCAAGCGCACCCGCGACAGAGGGGTTGGAACATAAAATTTAACATTTTTTTTCGCCTCCCTGTAGGTGTGGGGTGTTAATTCATACTGGCGTCGTAATTCGGTTTCATATTTCCCGTGAAACGGTTTTGATGGTTTGAAAAGACTTCCAACAAGCAAAAATGGCAATATATTCCTTTGAAGCTGTCTCAGAAAGGAGACACCATCCCGCGAAGAATAAAGCTTTTCCTATCTTCATCAGACAGCAGTAAAGAGGATGTGTATGTTGCAATACTTTTGAGTAGGGAGGGTACTACCGTGTAAGTTGGCTCAGGATAATATATTTTTAAGCAAAGTTGAGAAGCTTCAGACACTTGAATCAAGTATTTTGATGACTGATTAACTCTTAACGTGCCGAAGTCGCAGATCTGCACCACATAATACACATAAAGTCCATAGAGGATTAAATCCGCTGGCACGTTAAGAGTTAAAATACCTAAAAACATTGGTGCACTTTATAAACTTTGAATGTTTCTAAGAATTATTTTAAACATGCTATATGATACAATTATTTTCCGATTTCTTCAATATAGCATGGTGTGCGGGAATGTGCATCTGACATTCATTTGAGTATACACACATTGTGTGTCACACAAGCGTGTAATAAGTACTGTTTATCGTTCTACCATTTTAGCACAAATTGTACCTTTTGATTACTCCCTAAAGATTTTCAATATCTGTATGTATAAATATTAATTAAGAAATTGTATGTTTTTGTGTTATAATAGTGTTTTACTCATCTCCCTGTTGAACCATTTTGCACTAAATAGCAATATTATTCATACGCTACCAGAAACGCTGGAAATTTCTATAATTTATACCCAAATTTTATGTAGTTATTTCGTAAATTTGGATTTTTGAATTTTCATTAATGGTTAACACAATATGCTTGCAAAAAGAGAGATAAACATGAAGTGATATTTTCGCAATACTTAGAACATATAGTGGATATGTGTTAAATTAAAATCATTCAACATGTTCAAGCCACTTTGGTAATTGTATATTTAAATGGGTTACACTTGAAAGGGGAAACAGCATACCATCCTTATTAAAGCTCTAAAATTGAAGGAGATGTGTCAGAAATGATTGATATCATGTAATTTGATCTTGGACATAATATTTACGATTCTTCTCGGCTAGAGGAAGGTACTGGTAGGTATGCTGATGAAAACTGTTCAAGATATGATCGTGCTTCTGTAAAAGCTCCAATTTCCATTGTCAAACAGACATGGACTTTTATTACATTATAAGTATATTGATAAAATGTGCTCAACTAGAGATCACTCAAAATATATACACATGTGCATGGTATACACGTGCATAAGCTAACATCAACCCATCTCTTTCATTATGTAAATGTGTGCTCTTAAAGCAGCTACACTGTGGCGGTAAAAACGCGTAGAATTCGTCATTGTGAACATTGTGGGGCTTCCCCATACTAAAAGTAGAGTAATAGATAGCTCTCTGTGTGCATTTAAATACAACTTAGAGATACTCATAGAATAATTTAATGTGTAATTGAGTACGTTGTGTGTTACAGTATGTTAAAAAGGGGTACAGGACTACATTGTGGGAGTAAGATTTACACAGATTTTTAGGATTAGACATTGTGGGTGTGATTATGCATTGTGGGAGTAAAATTTAACCCCCACAATGTCAGATTATACTTGCAATTACTCCCACAATGTATATTACCCCGCAAAATGCGTGCATGTGTGTGTGTGTGTGTGTGTTGTGTGTGTGTGTGTGTGTGTGTGTGTGTGTGATGGTGTGTGTGTGTGTGTGTGTGTGTGTGTGTATCTGTCTGTCTGTCTGTCTGTCTGTGTGTGTGCGCGTGTGTATGTGTGTGTCTGTCGCGCAATTAATGACACTTTAAAAACAGAAATAAAGAAGATGTGGGCCTAGTCACCACAATAATCTGTTGGATCACAAAAGCAGGCCAAGCGAATCCTAACTGTGATTGAGGATAACGCACACACGCACGCATGATAACGTTTACATAATCGGTGAATAGGCTTAAAAGTGCAAATGGCGATCCTAATTGGGGCTAAGTGGGACAGACAAGCACACTTTACCGGTATCGAATTTGCGTGCAATTAACGAAGTGGCCGTCGGTCGATAATTGAGTCGCCTGCACGGTGGTGTACACTTACATGGCAGTGTTTAAAAGTCACGTCGCACATTTTCCCCAACAGCCAAAAACAAGTGTGCATTGCGATTTAGGGCTAACATAACTAAGTGTAACTCCTATATCACGTACTGATTAACGGAAAGTTGTTTTGAGACTATCCTTAGATAATCTACTTGTCAGAATGATCGTAACACTTTTAAAATGTGAGAACATCCGTTGTATAGGATATATTCGGGTTGAATTCAAAATTTAATTCTCCTGACCCTTTTTGATTTAATTATTCCACCTCATGAAAGATGATATACTATATTCAACACCTACAATAAGAAATGTACATGACGTGATGCTCTTATATAAATAAAATGACTAATGTCCCCTCTAAAACAATAATCCTATCGGAGAAAAAAATTCTAATGAAATGCATAAAGAAAAAGTCGTCCTTCGGCACGTACCACGCTTAGCACGTTCCGATAATCATTTGTTATGTCTCGTACGGGTGTAGGTGTGAGGTGTAGTTAACAATTTATCACCTCAGGGATACATTTCACGTCGGGTATCGCGAGGGTCAGTACCACACGGTGTCGCATTCACACGCGTGCTACAGATGCATGCATTTTCAGATTTTTTCCCCAATTCGTAAGTGCATTATTCCCGCGCTTTCGTGTCGGACGCCGCCGTCTGCGTAAAAGAGGACCGCCCAAGTGCAAAGTCACGCCGCTTGGACCGCACCGTGCTCTGCTCAACAAGTGGCTGTCTCCAGTAGACGGCGATTTTGACGTAAACAAGCTGCAGAAGAGAGTCTCCATTGCTGCAAGCAAAATAGCTACTCATGGATCAAGAACAGTCAAGGCCAGGAGTTAAGCGGGAGAGTGATTTTTGATGAATTTCGGGCGATTATAATTATGCAACGTACAATGCCAATCTGTCAATTGAGAATAGCTTACGAAATTGTCCCAAATTGCTATACCCGTTTCGTTTATTATCATGGATTAAGGCCAACAATTTGTATATCCTTTTCGTTTATTATCATGGTTTAGGCCAAAAGTTATTTTTCTTTGCTTTATGTTTGCTATTCCTTTCGGTTTATACGTAATTATGTGCATGAGAACAGTAAGATACTCGATTTGGAATAATTCCCATAAAAATTTACCGGTTCTAATCAATATACGTTTGAGGGAAAGTGTGCTCCATTTTGTGGGCCAACCCCAACTCCATGCTTGCGTGCAGTGGCTCCTGCCGGAAAGAACACAATGTCGTCACAGCGTGTTCACACATTGATCACAGTGTCACTCTGTGAAAACGGGCTAAATCCACAGAGTGGCTAGAAAAACACAGGGTCATCACAGTGTGACCTCTAAGAGCACACAGTGATCATAGCGTCACACTGTGAAAATGGGCCAAATTCACATAGTACCACATTGTGTTCACAGTCTTGTCACAATGTAAACACACTGTTGACAACATTGTGCTTTTTCCGGTAATGCATTAGCCTCACAAATTATTTAGGCCTACATTGAGACAAGCCAAGGGAATAAAAATCGAAATAAAAACATCAAAATTTCTTCGAAGGAATCTCTGTCCCCTTTATGTTTAATTGCACATTGCGTTCGTGCAACTTGATGAAAAGGGTCACCAGTAAAGCTTTGTAGAACTTTTTGGTTTGGTTTGGTTTTAGCATTTTGACTACGTATTCTTTATAATTCTAACTGCAAAATATTGTTTTACATAACTATGCTATACCACACCCAGAATATAAAAAAGAAACGCTTTATTATAGTTATACCCAAAACACCTCCAACCTAATAAAGTGTTTCATTTACTCTCTCACAATGGGTCTGTATTGATTTTGTGGCAGTATTAAATCAAATTCAACGAATTAAAATGGAGTCGCGCATCTTTTTTTGTTGACATTTCGTGAAATATTTACACGCCTGCATTCATTTATGTGTTTACACTAGATATGGTTACATGATGTCTACACAGTGGAGATAGGGATGTGGATGTACGTTTATACGGATGTGCATTTGTGTGTACGTGTAAACATGTGTATGTGTATGCGTATTTGTGTGTGTGTGTATGTTTATATTAATATGCATGTGTACAGTATGTGTATATGAATATGTCTAATATTGTTTCAAGCTTACAGAATCTGAGTCAAATGATCCTTCAGCAACTAGTGTCTCATAACATGTAAAATGAAGCCCTGACATTTTTAAAGTTCAAAACGATAATTTCATGCTTTTAAAACGTGAAAATCAATGGCCAGCTATTTTCGATATATGTCAGTACATTACTAATGACAGAATAACTGTCTAAAAGTTGTGTTGTAAGTTGTTTATTTGTCCATTCAAACACTATCCTTTATAGCTCGATATCAGTGTTTGATAAATATTTAAATGTGGCCTACATAATGTTAACTAATGTCTCTTAGCGAAGTTAGAGAAATTATTTAGCATTTCAACACAATTTGACAAAAGCCCATAGTAGTGATACCCGATCTAACCTATCCAAGAACCACAATATTATTGGCCACATGATTTATTGTATCTAGTAGTGAAAGTTGATACGTTTATTCTACACGTAAGTTTGTATTTATAGCCCTTAAACCACGCAGAAGAAAATTACATGATACATATTAATTTATATGACTTCCATAATTAAATCATAATTTGGGTTTCTTAATATTCAGAATCTGGTTGAGTTACATGTAACAATTTTGTTTTTATCAGAACTAACATTTTCAAAAGGTTACAGCATATCATGTTCTGCTTTTTTAAGTTCCAGTTTCAACTATGGGCAAGCTTTCCCAAACGCAGAGAAATAATGTATATATTCGTATAGATGTGCAGGCGGAGCAAGCGTGCAACCCATACGGTTTCGCAATTCATGTGAACGTCTATTTTGCTTGCATTCATTTATACCAAATCTCTCCTAGGAATACTAAACATATAGAGGTCAGTCCTTTAATTCATTTAAAACATTGCAAAAGGCACTCCCAGCGAACGGATATTGCAGCTTCCGACAAATTCCAATTGTACAGCCTTAGTCTTATTTCTTCGATAAATAATATACGACTTTCATACCTGGGGCGAGAAAGATTTAATGAAATCCCACACTATTACAGGCAATCTTTCTTAAAGATTTATACACTGTAACTATAAAATCGTTACAAACACGCCTTTCTACGACAAGTTGTAAAATATCTCAACTGTTTTCCCAATTTCCTGTTCGTAGACATAATGGTTTAAGGCGTATATGATATGTGAAATGCCATACAGACACTTGTGATTTTTCAACAATAAATTCTCAAGCCCCTTGAAGGACTTTGTATAACTTTACAAAATGGCATTTGTTGGCATTATCACCAATTGTTAAAGAAATACGACTATGGAAATGTGATAATATGATCAAAACCAATGTGAATATACCGTACTTTAAAAAAGCATATAGTATCTGTTTGAGGGGTCTAACTTTACAAAATGACAATGGTTGACATTATTCCTTTTTTTTAAAAGAAATACGACTATTGAAATGTGATCACATGATCAAAACGAATATGAACATATTCAAAAGCAATAAAGTATCTGTTTGGGGTCTAAATTTACAAAATGGCAATCTTCAACAATTATCAATTGTTGAAGAAATACGAATACAGAAATGTGATCATTTGATCAAAACAAATTTGAATATACTCGAAAGCAATATATTATCTGTTTTGGTGTTCTAACTTTACAAATTGGCAATCGTTGGCATTATTATCAATTGCTGAGGAAATACGAATATAGAATGTGATCATTTGATCAAAACAAATTTGAATATACTTGAAAGCAATATAGTATCTGTTTTTTGGGGGATCTAACTTTACAAATTGGCAATCGTTGACATTATCATTAATTGTCGAAGAAAAACACCTGTTGAAATGTGATTATATTATCAAAACGAACATGAAGACAGTACACTCGAAAGCAATATACTATCTGTTTTGGTGTTCTAACTTTACAAAATGTCAATCGTTGACATTATCGTCAATTCTTGAAGAAATAAGACCATTGAAATGTGACCATGTTAAAAACGCATAATTATGAACATACTCAAAAATAAAACCTGTTTTTGATATGCACTTCATTGACGAAATTGGATGAAAAACTTTCAGGTATGCAAGAACAACATCGTGCCTTCCCTTCGTAGGGGTGACTTGTGGTTTTCAGTGTTGTTATGAAAAAGCACAACACACACCAATTTCTCAAACTTATTTCATCATTCTGATGAGTCAGCCAAACAACCCGTGGCGCCTAGCTCACTTGAGCGGTTCTGGGAAAAGGAGAAGTAACTAGTGTCACACTATGACGTCATACTTGATGATTCTCCTGTGTTCGGTCCGATTTCAACTTCTCTTGATCGTCATATTAGAAACACATCAAATTTGGAATGACATCATTGATCAACGACTTATTCGTCTCGGGATTTTTTTTCCACATGCAGAGTGTCATTCAAGACGTGATCAAAATATTATGACGTCACCTTGCTGATGACGTCATATTTCTTTTCGTCAACACTTTAGTTTTCTGTCTGATCTGTACTTCACTGTGTTCTTCTTTTAACCCGGTGCTTATGGGAACCGGATGTGTCATGTATTAAATCTATATGGGAATTAAGAACTCTCGGAGGCAATGGGTTAATACACAAGACTTATTAAAGAAAAAAGCAAATGAAATGAAATAATACTTATCGCCTCGAAATAGCGCATTCCGTG
>JZLH01S0619076.1:0-19836 GCA_001188425.1 Eucidaris tribuloides
GTCTAGATGTGAATAATTCACATTGTGTAGACCGTTCCCAGAGAGTTGATAGGCGCAAAACCGTTAATCTCTTCATTCCTGAAGTCGACACAAACCATTCGGGAATGTATCAATGTAAAGTTATCCATGAAGTTGGAACTCTGACAGTGCTGGATGTGATCATTGACGTCGTGGAATGTAATGAAACAGACTGTACCGACATCGAAAGTGCACGTCATGAAACCTATTGGAATGAGACTATCACTGAATATTGCCTGGAGAGTGAAGCAACCCTTGGACCAAACCCCTCTCATGTCACCACGTTGACTCCATATCCATCGAGAGCAACGATGCTTATTTCCTCACCCATATTCGTAGTCATAATGATTCTATTGCCACTGGCGTATCTAGGGAATATGGCGCCCGGGCAAACAATAGAATCGCGTCCCAGCTTCCCTCTGCCTAAACGTACTAACGTATACGTGAGGGACAAGGGCGACAGAACATTAGAAAATCGTTGTATTTTAACTCGTTGGAGACGATTCGATTTTGCTATAAAATGCATTCTCCATAGACCGCAACCTGAGATATCTCGTACTTAGTCTCCAACAGGTTAAACCTTTACAACCACTTTTCTAATGTATTTTACCATGTGGACTGGGAGGAAAGGGGCGCATGATCTTCATATGAATTTGTTAAAGTGATAGGCTAACATTGTGGAGCTTCAATTAAAAAAATTGTCAAACTTTGATATCTGAGCTACATAGTAGTGTTTGAATGGACAAATAAACACCCTAGAATACAATTTTTGGAAATTTATGCTGCCACTGGCAAGATATGCATGAATAAACAATTTATACCCAAGATCTACACACAGTAAGTCTATGGGAGGAAATGGGCAGGTGAATCCGGTCAACTTACGATTTTCACATTTTTAAGGCACTAAATAATCATTTTGAAATACATTTTTTTCAGGGCTTTATTTCTAGACCTTATCAAAAACACTGGTAGCATGGGGAATCATGTAGCTCAGATTTTTTTTTTTAACTGTGGTAAAGGTTAGCCAGTGGCTTTAAGCACACAAAATTTCCTCTTTTGGGCAGAGAAAGACGAGGTTATACGCACAGGTCATGCACCACTGCTCTCACACCGTGCTTGTGTAAGAGCAGTATATTGTTTACATTCACACTCGAACGCATAATAATAAAGACTGCGTTGATTTCTAGCCAGCTGGGAAAGTCGGCATACTGAGAGAAAATGATGTCTGTAATTGGTTTTTGCCAATTCCGCGGGTCTTCTCGTAGGCAATAAAATTTGATTTTTACATTTTTATTTAAGTATTTGTTTTGTCAAAAGTTACCCAAGAAATTTGAAATCCTTTTCCACATCAAGGATTTTGCCGTTGAGTGATAATTTTACTTCCCCGATATTGTGTTTGTTCGTGAAAGCAATAATTTTAGATTTGTTTCCGGAAAGTTTTATTTTCCATTAAGAGTGTTCATTATTCTTTATATATTTGACAAAATCTTCAAAGTAGTAGTTATGTCGTTACTGCCACAATAATTATGTAGACCTTGGGTTTGTAATTCGAAACTTGTCTGTGTATATAGGCGCGGATAAGTGTGTGCTTGTATGCATGAGTATGTATATGTGCTGTGTGTCGACGTGACTGTTACTATATTATTGACAAGTTATGTCGAGAAATAGGTATAATTGATAGTAATCGACTTCTGAATCGATTATAAGGGAAACGCTTTCAGCGCTCACGTGCGCAGATAATTCATCCGCTGTTTTGGTCCGCCCCATCGTCGCCGAGTATTATTGTTTAGCGCGTAAAGGTGAATCCGACCGCTGACATCTTTTCCTGAATTTCACACCCGCCGTATCCCTCCGCAGACTGACCAATTCGGCTACGACACCGGCACACGTGTGGCTCTTATTTTTTTTTCCTTTCACGACTCTGTTACGACGACCAGATCATTTCTTTGCGTCCATGATAGAATAAGAATTTTGTAGATGGTCTACTCATTGAATTTCAGAAAAGATCTCGCGATTGCATTAGCTAGGAACAAAGGTGGGCTTTGCGTGTGTGTGTGTTTCGGACTCCGTGGCTTATGCGTGCATCTATCTTGGCACTCGGGTGTGAACCGGGGAGGGGGGGGGGGTGGGGGGTCACTCTCCACACGGTCTGCTACCCACCATTGTCCAACAACCTCAGTAATGCATCCTAAACGGCGTAACGTCCATAACCAAATTTGTAGCCCTAAATGACGTTACACATGAGGAAAGCTACCCTAAGTGGCGTGACTCCCATGAAATCAACCGATTCTGATACCTTAAGTGGTGCGAACAGGGAATCTACTAATTTGATACCCTATACCCAAGTGTCCTGTTTTCAAAACGTTATTGACATTGCCCAGGTCCCGAAGAGGTTCAACTAATAATTCATAATATTCATAAAATTTAATAACAAACGTTTATTTGGAGATGTTTTTAGATCTACTCAAATTTGCTCCTCTAAATGGCGTAATCTTGATAACCAAATTAGTGACGCTAAATGGCGTGAAATATGAGAAAAGGCTACCCTAAGTAACGATTGGCGGCGAATGGTACTGAAAAGCTACCCTTTTTCCAAAAGACGTCGACGACGCCCGACGCCTGGAAAGCGGACCCTTTTCGACGCTTTTTCTGGACGCGGGTGCGTAGCAGACCATGTGGAGAGTGACTCCCCCGGGGTGTAAACGACGGACGGAACGCTTCGGCTAACACACCAGGTGGCAGAGGAAATAATCATTTTCGTACATCTTCAAATACGCGTCAATTAATTAACCACAAGGATATTTTTCTCAAAAATTTTTTTTTTTGTTCATCAATCTTCCTCAAAGAATAGCCAAGTATGCACAATGGACATCAGAAAACAACATCGAATTGTTTATACACTCTAAAAACAAGTGCTAACCCAGCGGATAACACGTCGCTTGTCCGGCAGAAGGGGCCTGGCATAATTCCCGGTAGAAGGGCCTTAAAGATACTATACAGCGTGGCCCAAAAAGAATGCTACAGGTGCGATTGTTAATTTCTTCAAAATCATTCACAAAATGTCATTGGTGATTAGTTCATGGGTAAGAACATTTTTTTTTCAACAAAATGATACCATGATCATTAATGTTGATTGCGGTGTTTGGATCTGAGGGCTATATGTCGTTTCCCAAATTTACTATTTTTTTACACTCCAGCCATCATCAGAATACCGAAATATTCTTGCGTCTCAGCATGCCATACCAGACAAACCGCGATGACAATGGAGATGTAGCTCGCATCGTCTTCCTTATGAAAGCGAGGGCATTCCTGCCCTTTGTTATCGCGGTTTGTCTGGTATGGCATGCTGAGACGCAAGAATATCTCGGCGTTCCGATGACCGCCGCTCTTGAAAAATTGGCAAATGTGGAAACAACATTGCCTTGGAATAATGGCCGCAGGACTCGAACGAATTACTCAAAATCAATGATCAAGGTATATTGTTGGGAAAAGATTGTTCTAATCTCTAACCTAATCACCAATGACATTTCGTAAATGGTTTTGAAGAAATTAACGATCGCATCTGTAGCATTCTTTTTAGGCCACGCTGTATAACATCGTGAAAGCCACATTTTAAAAATTGTCAAACTTTGCTTTCTGACATATCTGAGAGTGTTTGAATGGACTAATAAACATCCTAGAACACAAAAGTTCACACAGTTCTGCTGTCATTCGTAAAATATGTCGGGCTACAGATAAAAATCAGCACATGAATTATCCTCGGCCGATGAAAATCTGCAACACAGCAGTCTATGGGGGAAAACTGGAATGGCCGCTCAATGATTTTTACTTGTCAAATGCACTCAATGATTGTTTTGAAGTTATTTTTTTTTCAGGGCTTCATTTGTAGACCCTATCAAAGACACTGGTACCGTGAGGAATCCGGAAGTTCACATTTTTTTTTAAACTGGAGCGATGCCTTTTACACTAAATTGTCTCTTTACATGATATCCATTGGTTATTACACGTCAACGTGTTGAAATTAATTTAATATCTTACGTGTAAAAGTATAGGAGGTGTTGCACACGATTAACAATGAAAAACGTTAATGGATTTGTGCTATATTACGGTTTCCTTTTTCTCCTAATCAAATTTGGTTGGTAAGCCAGCCTTACCACGTTTTAAAATATTTTATATCCATGGGAGGTAATATATTGTTTCAATGCAATATGTTACTTTCTTGAATAGTTTTCTACTATAGTTGTCTTTTGAGAAATATCCTATACCTCTCCACGGATTTTGTGTTATACACCAGCTTCTTTTCATTTTTTTAATTCACTTTTTAGATTGATTCTTTTATTCAGCCTGCTCTTTTATGCCACTTTATTTAATAAAACAGCATAATACATTTTCGTTCAAGCTGTTTATGCAAAAATCTGGCCAAATTAACAAATTGAGTTGAATTTTATGATGCACTCCTATAATCAACAAGTCATATAGTTTGTTTGATTTACTGTGTATGTTATGTTTCCTTTTTTATGTGTTTACTTGTTATTAAATATGTATATTTGGAACCCATGGAAGAACAGTATTGTTGTGTTGACAAAACTGAATTATGTGCTATCTATCCGTGTTATGTATTTGTTTTTGTACGGAAATACTTTACTTTACTATAGTAAAAAATACTTTACTATACTATACTATACTATACTATACTATACTATACTAAAAACGGTAATAATGTTAATGATTATTAACACACTATGGTACTACTTATATCATCCTGAATTGACACCTCAATATCAATTTTAACACGTTATTTAATGTTACCGGCTGAGTTTTAAAGTGTGATGACATTTTGTGAATTACACATGATTGAAAGGAGATATTACATATATACATGTATTTCCGATGGTAAAAGGCTCCCGACTTCCTTTTTCCATTTTTTCAGTAATTTAAAAAAATGTGGGAATTTGTATCAGAGTGTAGGTTGTCAGGATATTAACAGGTGTTATATTATTATCTTAAAAAAAATAAAATGACCGAAAATTTCATTTTTCACCATTTATTAATTATTACTTTTCATTAATGCAGTGATTTGCATTTTATAGATCCCGACAAATTTCATTACACCAATTTATTATAGGGTTGCCCGTTGTATTTAAGTTTAAACTTATAACGGAAACCTCTGCATTTTCCAATACGAAGAGTTTGTTTGTTATCTTATGAATTCAATTGCATCATAATGACCTTTGTCGTTAATTGCTCATAATAGCAGTTTTTTGGTATAATCTTATTTTTATATTGGTTTGGATGAAAAATTGTGTCCGTTATTATTCATTTGTATTTTCTTTGATGTCTGCAAAATGCAGAAATAAATCAAATCAAATCAATTTGATTAAATCAAATTTTTAAATTAAGCAAAATAGCTGTTACCTTTATGTTATCGAAAGAAAATACTTGAGAATACTATTTGTAATGTCCAGTTTGTTCATGATTTTTGATATGCTTATTTCGTATTGTTATTGTTATGTAAATATGCTCTGTGTGATATACTAGTATTAGGTTGAATTATCGAAAACGATTATTTCTTTGAATTGTTAATTTTGTTGAAAATGCAGAAATAAATTTCAAATCAAATCAAATCAAAAATATACTTGCATGCACGCAAATACAATTTGTGTGAACGGTTCAAACAGAATTCAATGAATGAAATGTAAGTCAAATGCACACACAGACACATACACACACACACACCACAGACAGACAGACAGACAGACACACAGACACACACACACACACACACACACACACACACACACACACACACACACACACACACACACACACACACACACACACACACACACACACACACACACACACACACACACACGACAACTATACACATACTCAATTGTATATACATTTACACACTTCTCACAATATTGGTCGCGGCAATGTCACATTTTCATCTATAATACTTATCGCTCTGTAGCAGTGTGTTATTGTGGATATGGGCTCATGATATACAGTTGCGCTTGACCTGACTTAAAAGAACGGTCTGGGATAATCCTAAAACGGCCTAACGCTCAAAACACAAAGCAAGTGTGGAACTATAGTATTGTATAATTGTCTGTAATTCTGACATATTGTTATTATGTTTATTATTTTTTCAATTTTGGTTTTATTCAACAATTAAAACAGCATATTATGGTAAAATAACAACAAGAGATACATTACATCAACATAACGATATACAATACAATACAATTAGACATACATTTAATGGATACAAGATAATTTGAGAAGGAACCCAGGTCGATGCCCATTACGGCAATGCAGGGTTTTAGTTTACACAGATACGATGGACATTCAGAATATTACCAAAACATTGTCATTATTCAAGTAATTCCAGATTAATTGTTATATTGGGTACGATATTGCTGGATATAATCGGCCAGATGATATTGTTTTAAGTATTTAAAATTTGTTGTTGTTTTTTTACAGTGAGAAAAGAGTTATAAATTCTGAGGAGTATAATTAATTGATTGTAATATCGTTTATATTCAGTAGTTTTGGTATAATAATTAAAACATATCTATATTACTTTACAAATAAATAAGTAGCTATATTTACATAGGAAAATTTAGAAAGAGAGTTAATCCACAGCATTTCGACATATAAAAACACAGTCAATCTTCAAAATCTTGTAATGCATTTCTCCAGTCTCCATATTTGGCAATTACATGTGTTGCCAGTTTGTCTAATTCTTAACCCACCAAAATCGGTGAAAACGTACAAATTTGCATATGATGCATTTTATGGATAGCATACAAAATTATGGTAAATAAAAATGATGTTATCTTCATTTTATAACACCTTTGAAACCTCTGCCGCGGCCAAAAAAAAATGGGCGCCGCGGTTTACGCGCAGCCAGATTTTGCCCGTGAATTGGCGCTCCGCTACTTTTAGAACCTGTGCCGGGACTTGAAGGAGTTGTTTTCCTCGGATTGGCCTTTATTTGTGCTACCAGTTTTAATGAAATGATTATTTTTTTCAGGCATGTCATTGTAAACCACCAAGAAGCCGTTTGGCGGGCATTTTAATTTTCTGTCCGCTAAACGAATGAAAAACCGCCAAATCTGATGTTTTGACGGGTAAATCGTCAAACTGGCAACCCAATTCCCTTACAGTTTTTGAATACTACTGCCGTACAAGCTCTCTTTTGTGTAGATATTTCTCTTGGTTTTATTTGCCTGTAAGATATTACCTATAAAATGATTTTGTGTTTTTGTAAGTTTAATAATTTTTCGTTTAATATTTGTTATCAATGTATCTTTATTATATTTTAACAATGTCATTGATTTAAGAAATATGAAAAATAAATAGAAAATAATAATGGAATAAAACAGGTTTTTTAAGTCTCCGTGCTAAATATTACTACATAGTTGGCATACATTCATGCACAACATTTGCCCGAAATGTCACCATAAATAATGCGTGCACCGCCAATGAGTTGTATATGCGTGTCTGTGTGTATATGTGTGTTTCCGTGTGTAGCTGTGTGTGTGTTCTCGCATGTCAATCTTGTTTGAGAAGTTGTGAGTTTCACACAACCGCAAAATAAGAAGAAACTGGTTGCATTTGAGGAGATCTTTAACTATAAAAAGTAATGGTGTTGAAAATATGGCAATATGTATTGTAATAGTAGCCTATATACGATACATGGAAATCCTCAAATGGTGAATTAATTAACCATTATTATGAGGAGTTGTCCAAATGACCGGATTTCCCAATTTTGTGTCTGCGTGAAAACTCAAAACTCCTCAAAACGGCTTAGCATACAAGGGCACGCACACATTCACACAAACACATGTGTGTGTGTGTGTGTGTGTGTGTGTGTGTGTGTGTGTGTGTGTGTGTGTAGCTTTATAGGTTAGTTTCTTGGTACGTTAATCTGAATATAAACGCAATACAAAAAGTAAGCTCCCCCTTTTCAAAATATCCATAATTTTTTTAACGAAACAAATTCAAGCAAAAATTAAGCAGGGGTGTTTTTACACTCATTGACTAACTTCTGTGAGAGAATGGGATTGATCGGTGAGGTCATCCATGAGTAAGCATGCATTCAAGGCAAAATTGTCATTTTCGAAAAGTCACAGGAGTCATTTATTATGCCAAAAAATTAAAAAAAAATCCCTTTAATAATAAAGTGTGCTCACTCGATCATGACATGGTTACAACCTGTTATGTTTGTACAACATGTGCTGATACATTTTGCTTTAAAATATCCGATTTCAATTTTTTCAGTAAACTTAATGGATTTTACAGTTTCAAAATTTAGCAAGAAATAACTGTTTTAAATTGATCACACAGACGCGTAAAATATGTGGAAAGTGTCTTGGGAGGTGTAAGGGGTTTAAACGATAGATGATTAACATAAAGAGCGCTAAATCATTCATCAGATTTTTTTTTTCAAATTCTTGAATCACAAATCCCCCAAAGTGACCCCTGTGAATTTTGAAAACTGACATTTTTACCTATTATGTGCTCACTCATGCATGACTCGACGGATCGATCTGATTTTCACACAGAAGTTAGTCAATAATTGTAGAAAAACTCCTGCTAAATTATTTTGCTCAAAATGATTTTGCTCAAAGTTATTTTACTAAAAAGTTATGATATTTTGATAAAGGAGGAACTTACTTTTTGTGTTGTTTATAGGTGGGATGACTATTTGATCAGTGAAGAAAAGAAGGTGCATAAGAATATTGAAAACAAGGTGATTTTGCTATTGGAAATGTACGTGGTGATATCTGCTGATTGGTCATATAAAAAGTGAAGTTTTGTTAGTTGTGCTTATTTCTTACTGATTGATGAACAGGCGTTACATATAACTACTAAATCTTCTTTAAGACATTAAGAATGCAATGGACAACAATGAACAGCAACTCATCCCGTCCTCGTCTTATCCATTTCAGAAAGGGGCAATTTCGAGGTAGTGAACCCACTAACTCGGGTGGAAATGAAGATTGTGTGGCGCTATTATCGAATTTACAATCTTCTTACCATGGTACATGGAACGACCTCCCGTGTACTTGGGAGCTGTGTTACGTTTGCAGTAAGCCTAGTACGTAGTATCCATTTGTGGCATTGGAGCACATAACTATTTTTTGGTAGCGCTATAAATACTACAGTAAGTTGTAGTTATAACTGCTTGGACCAACTAAAGATAGACCTACCTTCTTTATTGGAATTTTGTTGTATCAGATTTGCAATAAAATGGAAACGAAGTTTGGCACTTCACATCAGAAAAAATATATCCTGATTCTTTATTGAGAGCTAACAACCATGACTAAATTCTTTTCAATTGTTTTGATTTTAGCACCCTATTATGTAGGTCAGTAGTGACACCGAGAGTAACACCATCATATTCTGTTTACAAGGATTTCCTATTGATCATATAGAATCTACTATGAAATCTATCATCGCTATTATAAAGAAAATGTGAAATGATTACAAGCACTTAATAGAACAGACGATTTACAGTGGAGCCTGATCAGTTTGTCACGGACGGACATTTAACAAATTCTGAAAGTTTAAAGGCTTGTTAGAATTAAGTAGTGAAATGTGTCAAGCTTGTGTATAGTTCCTTGTAAAGAGTATCACTGAAATTGTTAAATGTTTATAGAATTTCGTTGCCATGGTTACCTACTAAAGATAGAATCAATGAAATATTCGATGTCACGGACGGACAGGATAGAAATTGGTTTCTACACTTATCAGTGACCTTTTGTTTCTATCTAAACGAAACAATGCTGACGATTTCCTTTCATTGCCGATGTAAGTCTAATTAGTTGACTTCCCTGACATATGTTTATAATTTTAAAGCAAGGTTTAAGTTTTGCTAGAGGAACAAAAAGTTTTGTCACGGACGGACATTTTCAGTGTCACGGACGGACATTTGGCGTCACGGACGGACATTTTGTGTCACGGATGGGCATTATCCCTATTAAATCCGATATTACAGCACATCTTCTCATATTTATATCACTAATAAACATGAAAAGATGAAAAAAAATAGAAATTTGGTGTGTCCATAGGACACGGATGCCCCGCTTGACGCGATCAGTAATAAGCATTTCTTATTGAGTATATGGAAACCATTTTGCATGAGCTGTGACCTTGGACATTTGATCGGCAGACTCCAACTTGAACTTGAGTTGTATTTTAGTGTCACCTATCTACATACCAACATTTTTTAATTCTGTCAAATATTTATTGAGTTATGATCTGGAAACCAATTCGCATATATAATGAGCTGTGACCTTTGACCTGCTAACTCCAAATTCAAACTAGACCTGTACTTTTAGTGTCATCTACCTACATACCAACATTTTTAAAATTCCGTCAAATATTTATTATGGAAACCAATCTGCATATATAATGAGCTGTGACCTTTGGCCTTTGACTTGCGGACTCCGAAATTGGACTTAACCTGTTTTTTTTTGTGTGATCTTCCTACACACCAAAAATAGTTAAAATCCGTCAAATATTTCTTAAGTTATCTTGTGGAAACCAATAAGGGGGATGGACGGAAGGACGGACGGACAGGTGCAACGCTTATTGTCCCCTCAAGACTTCATCTGCGTGGGCATAAACATACACGTGTGTGATTGAGTGTTGGGGGAGGGGGTTATGTGGGAGTATATTTATGACAATATCATTTATTGGAATTATGTGATGAAATATGTCCCTAAACTGATAAAACACATTTACAAAATCATTGAATTAGAAATCCCCTGCATGTACCATTGCAGTATAATGCAATTGTCCGTCCGTGACAAAATTTTGTCTGTCCGTGACAATTTTCAAATTCATATTTAGTATATTAATATTCAATTGATCTGAATTTCAAACATACACATTATAGGTCTTTTGCTAGTGGGTTTTGTTCATTATGCTTTTTGATAAACTGAAACCCATATGGAATTACTTAATTGATGATAAATAAAGGGCGTCGGTGGGATACAGTGTGAACCCTCAATTTAAGTTTTGAAAACTGTGTTACATACATTTGCATCATCTATTACTACTATTTTATACGCTATTGACATTTTAAAACGAAAATCAAACGTTTGGTTGTGAAAATGAGACGGGCATATTATTGCACCGAGTGAAAAAAACTTTTACCCAGGAAAAAGCGCTGTTTTATAAATATGCATACATAGCGCAAATTTTCTGGACAATTTGAGTTGTTTAATTCCACACCACCTATTTTCAGCATCAATATGACCAATAAATTTAAAACGAAGTTATTTTTCATACACCCTACCTGCTCTGCTGACATCTGCCAGATATCCACGTCCGTTGGAAGCACCACCATTGTTGTCAAAAAGCTTCAACGTTAGTCCACCACGTGATGACACCAATGGTGACATATCTACATCTATGGCACCTGCAAGTCCTGAGACACCGTAGCTGTCGTTGGTAGATGACGGATGGTTATAGATGACAACAACTTCAAAATTACTAGAATTAATGATTGCTGCGTGTACGTCCCTCAAATTAGTCGAACCTGCTTCCAAGCTGGAGTTGCTACACAATACTAACAGCAGACATGCTCACTTGAAAATTGTTGATAGAAGTATAGTGAGCTGAATGTAACACTTGCAGTACGTACGGATACCATCACAGAAACTTTAAATCCTGTTTTGGATTCCCGTTGCCGTGAAAATTTGCATGCAATTTATGATTATGATGATTATTATTATTACTATTATTATTATTATTATTATTATTATTATTATTATTATTATTATTATTATTATTATTATTATTATTATTATTATTATTATTATTATTATTACTACTACTACTACTCCTCCTATTATTAAGATTATGTTTGCTGTCGTTGATAGCTTGATGGAATTATTTTAATATATTAAAAGCTTACTGCCAAAAGGGGGCCAAATCGAGTTATTGACTTGGGGAAACAGAATAATATCAAAAGAAATGCGGCCTATGTTACAGATCTCCGGATATGGCATTTACGACCCCCCCCCCAAAAAAATAAAAAATAAATAAAAAAATCCTCGATTATATTGCCAAATAAGTGAGGGATTCACTAAATCCGTATTGAACATCAAGAACAACCTGCCTTGGTTACAAAACCTTTCTGAACCTTTCTAAACTTGTAGTCAGCAGGGCAGAACTATATCCACATATCGCCACCTTACAGTGTGTTGTGTTTGTGCAGGACATTAATTTTGATATTTCACCAGCGCTACGCCCGAGCAAACATTGGTTGCTATGGGCCCTCAACAAGGTGTGAAGAATTTTTTGATCGCACTCAAGACGGAAGTTATCTTTCGAGGCAGTATTTTCAAAATAAAAAGAATCTCAAAGCCCCTTGACATGCTCCCGTTTAAAACACGATACCTCCGCAATTAAGCATTTTCATAAATAAAGTTATATACTGAACTGTACTGTTTAAAACGAATCTGGCAACAGCTTGGCATTTAACCGAAACAAGAATAATTATGGCAGTTTGCAAAACATTAATGTCATCGACTTTTAATCACTTTAATTTGACAAACAATGGGTCTGTGTGGTCTCATACTGAAAGCCCCCCCCCCCCAAAAAAAAGAAGAAATTGTTGTCATCTTGTGATATATTATGTTTAGAAGAATCCACTTCATTGGAAAAAGTAGCAGTTGTGTGATTTAAACTTAATTTTATTGAAAGACAAACATTTACAGTGGGATTTTACATGTATTAATTTCAAGAGTAATATACTGCTAACTGACTTCAGGAGGCCTTTATCTTAAAGGGAGAAGGCGCAGGCAACTAACAGGCATAAGTTAGAAAATATTTGACTTCTTGCCAACCAATCAGATTGCACGTGCACTGCAGGGAGCTGACCATGCGTGCAATGCATGCCACGCGACGTGTGTTAGCCGCACCGTGGTAATGTATGCACTGTTTGAATTGATAAGCTCCCCCTATAGCTGTTTCTGCAAGTTTTGTCTCAGGGTAAAACTTACAAAGACGTAAAATAAACACAAATTAACTAATTTATAGGGCCTTGATGAGGGTGAGTATCACACAGTACCCCTTATTTAGGCTTTTTTGTTACCATGTACCATAATTCTCACAATACTCACAATGTCATTTTTATTCTTAACTTATGCCTGTTAGTTGCTGGAGCCTTCTCCCTTTAATGTTCGTTCTCTACATTCAAAAAAGGGTCATCTTTAATGTTTACTCTTTCATTTGATTAAATTTCAAGACCCCTGACCAAAAATTGTGATTTATGGACCTTTTTCAAACTATAAAAATCGATTATCTCAAAATGACACACTTGTGGGTTAGCACTATACTCCGCAGAGCCCCTCGATTTCAAAGTAGTTGCATTTAATAATTTATTCAAGTAGAAGTGATCTAAATGCTATTTTCGTATAATACAATTGGGTAAAGCCTTTTACAAATGAGAGTAAATAAACAGAGAAAGTTACATTTTGGTTGCCAGTAATGGTCTCGTGCGGTCTCATATCGGATCACTAAAACATAACATTTTTTTTTTTTTACTCCAAATCGTGGGGGGGGGGTACATTTGAGTATTTGTTGCTCCCCCCACCTGCAAAAATCTTGCGGGGCTCGCGGCGGGACATGTCCCCCCTGTCCCCCCCCTGGATTTGCGCCCATGTGAAAATGTAATATATATGTCAATAAAATCCGTTCAAAAGTTTGGAAATCTGAGTTTGATCGATTATGTCTCCCTTTTTGTAGTAGTAATCAAAGCATGCTTTATACGAACAGATACATTATTTAATTTGATAGTGATACACTGTTTGTTATTATGCTACCGGGGAAAGGGCAGTATTTGAAAATGTGGGATGAAGTATAAATTGAAAATCTGCAAAAATGACCTGTGGTCATGAAGAGTCAATAAGAGATGGGTGCTTTTGTATGGAGTTATTTTTTTGTTCTCAACTGGTCAGTCATGAATGTCAATTTCAATAGGACCCCGGTACACAAGCTACGATAGTTTGATGATTAATTCCCATATAATTCCCACCAATACATGAATATGGTATAAACCATACATTAAAGCGCAAGTTTAGTTTTGGCGATTTTTCTTTTATTTGAAATCTTTACGCTCAGAGGTCATATCACACCAATAACAAATTCTGAATGTTCTTAGTTTTGGTTTTATTAAATAATGAAAAATCTCGCGGGGGGGGGAACCCGAGATTTTCGACTATATTTTATATTATAGCATCCGAAGGGTTAATAAGGTGTTAAGGTTATTTGAATAATACCTCATCTTAAAGATCATAGTTTGATCTTTCTGAATATGATTCAGATAACCTTAACACCTTATTAACCCTTTGGATGCTAATATGTAAACATACTCGGATCCCCCCGAGATTTGTCATTAATTAATTAAAAAAACATTTAGAAAAAACTGTTATTGGTGTGATATGACCTTAGGGCATAAAGTTTTCAAATAAGAGAAAAATCGCCAAAACTAAACTTGTGCTTTAAGGTTGAAATATAATAATTGCTGGAGATGGCGTCCTAATTCTACTAGACACATTCGTAAAGCACCCACCGCCATTTAAATTCTCGTGCGGAAAACATAGCCACCAATATAATGTAATAACACTTGTAGCAGGGACATCGATCCTGTGAGGCGGGGGAGGGAGGGGGCAGTCTCCGTCCATTGAAAGTATGGAGGGGAACATATGGATATACCCTCAACAATTTTGACAACATAAACGATTTATAAAACGTAATGCAAGGATATATTAAAATATCAGTGCAGGACATTACAAAACCATTATATTTAGCATAGACGTACTACTATAAACATACATCATCTTTAATCTTTGCGTGCAATATTCTATATTGCTATTTTGCCTGCAAATTATGCATTTTTTTGACATTTTTTCTAAGTACATCGAATTATTTTGCATCATAATCGTAGTTCGGAATACCAGGCTTTCTTGACAATGCGATTCGCATGACTATAGACTTGCTGGTACTGTTGTGCATATTGTTTGTTACATACCGTGTGTGTAGGTCTACGTATATAAGCGAAATCTACTCTAGTAATTTGTTGATCGTACTATGTAGAATTTGTCTGTAAAGCGAAGTGTCATCTGCAAACAAAACGCTTGGTTAGTTGATAAAATAAAGAAGATCATTCAGCACACTGTCCTATGGGATGCAAGAATGAATGTAAACCCTGGAGAAAGCATCATCTTCTTCGTACAATTACGTCGTTATGTATTCCTTTTTTCATTTTTCATTTACTTATTTCATTTTTTTTTCTATAGAAATAAGTGAATTCAATGCCCAATTTTGCCCGAAATAATAATCAAAAATATGAACTAATAGTTACCGAATATTATGAGAAACAAAATCAAAGGTTTTGGCGAAATCTGAAAAATAATAAAAAAAAATTGAAAAATTAATTTTGGGAGGCGATGGCAAGCAAAGAAGAAATAACTATTACAGGTATTAAACCTTCATTTTTTACATATCACATAAAACAATCATTGACAAATTAATGTTAATATTAAACAAATCATAGTCGGCCACGAAACGTTGACTAGATTTAAAACAAAGGCTTCCATTATGTATGTTACTACCAATGTTAAAGGAACGCGCCGCTCGTAATCCATGTACGTTTATTTACCTTAATACGCTTGCCCCTATTGCAAGGCAGTGCGTAACACTGAACTCTATGCTACGTAGTGTAGAGTTCAGTTTTGCGTAACGACAATCGTGGAGCTGCGAACAGAATTGCCAATGAGGGTCAGTTGGGCTTAGTTCGCCTTTCTTCGGGTGAATACGTGCTGCATAGGGAATTGCACACAATTCGTGCGCGCTCGTTTTCCGAAAGTATACGGGCATTCCCGAATATTACCCGAGTCGGGCCAGGTGCAAACGCCCACGACTTGCGACTTTACGGTCCCTTTAATACAATTGGTCTGTAATTGGTGATAAAAAAACTCACCTCGTGAATTATGGACATGTGATATATTGGCTCATTTAAAACAATAACTATTATGTGTATTTATAACAATCATTTATTGCGTGAAGCATAACATGATCATTGACATATTCATGCTTATATTAGACAAATCATAGTCTGTAGTGTAGCGCTGGCCAGAGTTAAAACAGAAGCTTTAATTATTTATCTTAATACCACTGTTAATAAAATGGTCTGTAATTAGTGAAAGAAGACTCATTTACCATGTCATGAGTAATTAGTAAAATGAATGTTCGTAAATTTGGAAGTTTTTTTAAAGATGACGAAAATAATTTTAGTGACATGACAGTCATATTCATCATTTAATATAGCGTGAAAGTCAAGATTGCTTTGAAACGTATTTTTTTTCATGTGGGGTCTATTTCAAAATAAACCTCAATAACTTAAAAAGTGCATGAGATAGCTTTCAAATGTTAACACATTGGGTATTGGGCTAAAAATCCAAGTGTGTTTATCAGGGACAGGATTGTTTTGTATTTTACAGTATAATCTTTCAAAAATGTTCGATTTGCTGACAAAATTCAAATGCTACAGAGACAACGCATTTCAACTCATTTAGTTGGTTCATTGTGTTTTCAGTTCACGAACAATATTATGAGTAGGAATTTCAGTGACTTGTATTATTCGAATTAAAAGGTATGGAACTGATTGTCTTCTCGGTGAACCGATAGTACCTCAATGAGGTAACTCGTGATCGAACCGGTGCGCCGATAGCACTCATAGTGTTAATATCTTTGTAACGGATCATTTAGTAGTGTAGTGACCCACATCAATGCGAAGAGAAACCAAAATTTACCTTAGATTAGATTTTAATGGAAAAACGCCTTGTTCCAACCAATTCTGCATTAGATTCCTGACAGTTATAGTTAAGAGTTTTCTTTACCAGCTGAATCATAGATACTTTAATTCCTTTTATAGTATCTATGGTTGAATCTAATTCCGTAACGTCTTCTGTTGTAAACTTATGTGTTTTGCCTTTCGCCTGCACCAGATTCCTGATGGTTAAAGTTCAGAATGTTCTTTACCACTTGAATCTAATTCCGTAACGTCTCCAGTCTTAAGTTGGCTGGTTGGCTGTGATTCGTCTTTTTGTTGTAAATTTTCTCTTGAGGTGTCCTCAAATATTTTCTTTGAGGATTGTCTTGTCTTGAAGCCTACATCGCGAGAATCGGGGCATGCGACAAAATTCTTCATTCCCTCCTTATCTTGGGTTTCAGCAAGGGCAACAAACTTCTGTCGTCGAAGTTCCCTGTCGTAAAACAGATAAAATAACTATAGTATTGTGTTCAAAGAGTGCCAACCATTTCTGCTATATCTCAAGATATCTAACACCACGGCAACAAGCATATGCCATTTAAATCAAAGGTCCCCCCCCCCAAAAAAAAAAATCCGTCGTTAAATGGCATTTTTTTACATCAATGAAGGGAAGCACAAAAGAAAAGAGAAACCAATCATGATGAGTTAAGAACCAAAGTGAAAAAATGACCTGATTGCTTGAGAAACTTACAGAACTTACAAACTTACAGAAAATGTATGTATTATATATGGAACTTGTCACTTCACGTCAGTAGTAATAATTATCTAAAGAGTGGGGGTAGGGTCTCCTGTTAGTACTCGTGTTTAGGATGTTTTAATAGTAATTCTTATTTTAAAAGGAATTGGTCTTACTTAATTCTTTGTTTCCTGGTTAGTATTGTAGTTAAAGCGCATGTCCTAAGGTATTTTTTCGGTAAACATGAGCCCCTGTTTTCTCTTTGTGCTGTACAAATTAAATCTTAATGATATAATTTAGAAGTTAGCTCAGGCGCGGTTCTACGGGGGGGGGGGCCTTTGGGGGCTTGAGCCCCCCCAAAATCGCTCAAGCCCCCCAAAAAAATTTTCGGACCAAAAATGTTTTACAATGTAAATATTAATAAATAAACCAAAGTGATTGAGCAAAGATTAAATATGAATAGAAAGAAGTTATAAGACTTTATAGATATGTATTTACCATGCCCAGAAACGCGTCTTTTTACATATTTTCAAAAAGTTCCTACGCTTGCTCGGTCGCTTCGCTCCCTCGACTACCCATTAACATTTTTTCCACATACGCTTACTTACTGTTCATCTTCTTGAAATACTGACAACAATCCCAATAATAATTTGCATAATACACGTTTAAAATATGTATTTACTGTGCTTAAAAACATGTCTTTGCTACGTGTATTTTAAACATTTCTTGTCGTGGGTTCCCCATCCCACACCCGTCTCCCGTCCCCTCGCAAGTATGAATACCGAATTCAGTTTTTCACATACTGAACATCTTTCTGAAATCCTGAATCTTTATCAAATATACCTTAAAAATATCCATTTATCATGATTAAAAAACACGTCTTTTCTGTTTGTATTTTGAAAAATTTTCTAACGCGGGAGGGGAACCCCTCTCACACACACTCCTCCAGCTCGGTCGCTTCGCTTCCTTACAAGTATCACTACTAACATACAGTTTTCCACATACTTCCTGTAGGCCTACATCTCTTTGAAATCCTGACTACAATCAGTAATAATATTTACAAAACCTTCAAAATATAGGTATTTACCATGCCTAGAATTACGTCTTTTCTATGCGTATTTTCAAAACTTTTTTGCCGTGGGAGGGGGGTTATCCACACCCTCCCCCACACGGTTGCTTCGCTCCCTCGCAGGTATGATACCCGATCCCTAATCTTGATAAAATATACCATTTAAATATGTACTTACTATGCCTAGAAACCCGTCTTTTCTATGAATATTTTCAAAAAGCTCCTATCGTGGAGGGGTATACCCCCTCCCACATCCTCCCCCGTTCGGTCGGTCGATTCGTTCCCTAACAAGTATGAGTACCAATTACAGTTTTTCATGCATTTCCTGTACATGTTTTCGAAAACCTGCAACAATCCCTAATAATTTTCATGAAATATGTCTTTACAATAGGTATATTACCATGCCTTCCATCGCGTTGCTCCCTCGCAAGTATGACTTCCCAATCCCTAATCTTGACAAAAATACCATTGCCAAAAGTATATGTTTACCATGCCTAGAAAAACATCTTTTCTATGCGTATTTTCAACAAGTTCCTGCCATGTGAGAGGGTATTCCCCCCCCCCCCGTTCGGAGGTTTCGCTCCCTCGCAAGTATGACTGTCCCATTACAATTTTCACATACTTCATGTATTCTTTTGAAATTAATCCCTAATAATCTTCATAAAATATACACTCCTGCTCATAATTATGGAATATTTTGTTGATACTTAAGTTCGTTCTCCTATATCGTCCAAAATTTTCAAGATAAGGGTTTATATCACAAAAACGCAGTATGTGAAGCAATTTTGGATTTCATGAGATGACTAAAGTAAAAACTAAAATACATTTGTGCAAAATAATAATTATATATTTATTTTTTTAAAATCCACCAAAAATCATGAAAAAGTATTAAATTAAAGTAATTAAAAACAACAACACAGAAAACTGATAAATTTTGATCTAATGTCATTTATCACTAAATTAACATCAGAATAGTGTCTGTTACAAGTCTAATAACGCGCGTAACCACCACGTGACTCAACAACCACAACAACACCGCCATTTATAAACACAGGTTTTAGTGTCGAGTCGGATGCTACAAAATGCTCAAAATTCCTGAAATACTTAGATTATAATTGTTTCACCAGGGGCGAACAAATATTAATCCCAGACGTACCGTTCACGAAAAAATGGCAACTTCTAAAATGGTTTTTAAGTATTCCATAATTATGA
>JZLH01S0619084.1:12560-26014 GCA_001188425.1 Eucidaris tribuloides
AAATGTATTATGTATCATTAAAAAAAAAAGCAGTGCAAGACATTACAAAACCATTAAACTTAACATAAAAATGCGACTAAGCTAAGTTAGCTAACAAAATTTTCAAATTTTCATTGCGCTTCACGTGTAAAATTTCAGACTCTGATCTTTCTGATGAGGTATAATTTGGATAACCTAAGCACCGTATTAAACCTTTGGATGCTATAATAGTCGAAAATCGCCCGGGGTACCCTTTAAAATCTCGGGTTCCCCCCCCCCCCGAGATTTTTCATTAATTAATATTAAAAAAACGAAAGCCATTCAGAATCTGTTATTGGTGTGATGTGACCTTTGGTCATAAAGCTTTCAAATAAAAAAGAAATGCCCAAAACTAAACTTGGGCTTCAACGCATGACAATGATAACGTAAATATACATGTTTTGTGTTGTGTAGTTCAATATGATGGAGGGGGATTTCAAATTATTTAACATCAGTTCACTGAGGTTCAGCAAAGTATTTACATTTTAAATGTAATAAACTTGAAAACATCTTCATGGTATTCCAAATTTGATGATGGCGATTTATAATCGTCTGTAAACTCTACGAACGTCGTATTTCACACATACGAGGTTATGATTAAATTGCTAAACCGAAATTATCTTATCTTTATAGCAACTCTGTGACAATGCTAATGATTTGCATATTGCCGCTGCTGATTATCGCATGTGAAGTACTTGTTGTTAAAGGTTGTATGACAAAAATATTTCTTCTAAATAAGCCAACAATGGTCTGGTTGACTTAAAAACATCGTTTTGATCAAGTCTTTGATTGCACAATCACACAAATGTGTTTTTGCACGCAGAAGACATTTTCCACAAATTTTCCTGACAAAGTGACGGCAGTTGATGAGGCCAAGATGGAATCGACTTCAGAGGATTTCATGAGGAGAATATTTGACCTAATGTTGGAGGAAGGAATAAGAAAGCCTGTGAATGGTGAATGTAAAGGTAAGAAAAAAAACTTCCGTAAAACTTCCGTAAAATTGCTTATTTAAATATTTATTTCTTTTCCATTATCTAATTTTGGAAAGTCGTGACAAAAGGGTGAAACTGAGCCGTGACACCGATTTGCAAGTGGAATGGGAATAGTTTTTGTCAGAGTTTCACATTTCAAGATGGCCATGGTGTTTACATTTTGTTTAAAAATCAAGATATGTCAGTGCAAAACTGGATCGGTTTGCTAGTTACGGGTGGGCGATGTACGAACGTACAGGACATCAAAATCGTTAAAATCAGGACAAAAAATTTAGAAGGCTTACTTGAAAAGGGTATCTTTTCAGACTTGAACACTTGTGTAGGGTATTCTAAGATCGAAGGATGATTACTTGTTTACGGTCCATTTTGAAAGTCCATCCATGAGCATGGTGTATACCTTGTAAGCCCGCCCCCCCCTCCCCGAGGAGTTACATGTTTAGTTTACGTAGCAGAACGTAGTATCTACTTCAAGTGAAATATTTACAGTTAAATGTATCTTAATATAATAATAGTAATATTCTCATATTATGTAGTTGTGAATTTCAAGCATCCGGCCGAGCTTAAGGAGTGTTTTGATTTTACGATCCGGGATGAACCAGAGACGGAGGAGAGATTGTTACAACTCTGTAAAGACACATTCCATTATAGTGTAAAAACAGGTAAGGGCAATTCCATTTCGCTGGTGCCACTGTTAATTTACCAGTTTCTAGGGCACAACAAAGACATTACATCTTTCAAATATTAATGCCCACGTTTTAATACACGTCTCAGTATGATGTGTTGAATATTGTAGGTGTGTATATTTTCAATGGTTCTCATAAATATCTCGATCTGCAAAACAAAGTATCATTAAATGTTTATTGTGTCTTCGTTACGACTTATGAGAATACTTATCTGCAGTTAAAGCCGAAGTTTAGTTTTGGGGATTTTTTGTTATTTGAAAGCTTTTATGCCCCAAAGTCATAACCCTGCAATAATAGATTCTGAATGTCATTACTTTTTTTAATTAGTTAATGAAAAATCTCGAGGGGGGGGGGGTTGACCCCCGAGATTTTCGACTGTATTTTATATTATAGCATCCAAAGGGTTAAAAAGGCTTTAAGGTTACATGTGTTACACCTCATCTGAAAGAGCAGACCCTGCTCTTTCAGATGAGGTATAGCTCATATTAATCTTTTTAACCCCTTGGATGCTATAATGTAAAATATAGCCGAAAATCTCGGGGTCCCCCCCTCCCCCGAGATTTTTTCATTAATTAATTTAAAAAAAATAACGACAAAAAGAAGGTTATATGAGTTATACCTAAAAGTTGATGATATAAAAGTTGATGATATCTTCCAAGTGTCAATCAAAGCTCCCCGTAAAACTTGTTTATTCAAAATCCGTCAATAACAGATAAGGCCATTGAAATAACACTATGTTTCACCAATTTCAAATCATATAGAGTAGATAATCTTCTTAATAAAATGTTGATAGATCGGATCGTTTGCTTGCACATTATTTTATTAGATCTCGGGATTCGTAATTACATCCACAGGATACAGTCAAATCGATCCAGTTACCCAACATTTCATTATAACGATCTTGAACAGCGATAGGGCGGATTACTACGGAATGATGTATAGCTACATATGAGGCGTCGATCCTTATGCCTCACAACTTAAAAAAAAAAATGCAGCTTAGTGTATCAAAATTCTGCCAACATAAAAGACCTTGAAATAGTTTGTTTAATTATAGGCCCTGGGGTGCTAAATGGCATAGATGTGCGTAACTAGCTGATCTTATGCAAATGTCTATTCCCTAGCTACCTCCTAGTGGAGCACCCTGGGCAACAGCTCACCAAAGAGTTCGCAGAATAGGGAAGACGACTGGGTCCCAGTTCCCAGAATAAACAAAGTACTGGGTGGTGCAACATGGCATCTTTGGGCGGAAGTCTTCAAGAAGGAAGTCAACGGCCTATGGGCGGATGAGGTTTCTTTAACCCAACGGCCACCATGTCGTGCTGGAGGCGGAGTGGCATATAAAGCCACTTACCGGCTGCCAGCTAAAGGGGAGTAGCACATCTAGACTCCCACCACAAAGTCCCTATCCAGAACCTGTTACACCTTGGTGGAAGACAAGGGTGGCAGTGTTATCGATAGAGGGGAGTCACTGGACCCCTATCACTACGACTATAAGGATTCTATTAAGATCAGCCATCCAGGGCCAGCTACAGCTAGGAGCCTCCACCAATACGTCCTGCCAACGCGGTGTGAGTAGGCAAACTACCTTTACCAATTATAATGAGGAAAAACAAAAGAGGAGGTCGCAATGCCCATGACCCCACAGGGCCCTGCTCTACACAAAGAGCTAGGACACAGGATGTGGATGATTCCCTTGGTGATTCGCCAGCAAATGGTGGACTGGTGTCAAACCCACAAGGAAGCTCTAGTTCTGATATGGGGATCCAACGCAGCCATAGGAAAAATTCAGATCTACATATATGCACATATAATTTTAGAACACTTCGAGCAAAGGAAAACCTAGATGCTCTACTGGAAGAAGTGGGGGAGATCAAATGGGACATCATTGGGCTGACAGACACCAGAACACCAGAGAATGTCATCAAACTAAATTGTGGCCATACCCTATACACCTCAGCAGCGGCAAACAACAGTCTAAATGGAGTGGGTTTCCTGGTAAATAGGACCATCCAAAGCAACGTACTCTGGTATAGAGCATACTCTGACAGAGTCGCAGTACTGAAGCTGCACATCAATAACAAACACTCAACGAGACTCATCCAAGTCCATGCTCCAACGACAAGTCATGATGAAACTATAGAAACTTTCTATGAGCAATTAGAACAGGCACTAGAGGAAAACACAGCGACATACACAATCATAATGGGGGACTTCAATGCAAAAGTTGGATTGAGGAAGGACAGTGAGGAGAAAGGTTTTGGTCCATTTGGACTTGGACGTAACGAGAGTGGGGAGAGGCTGCTGGACTTTGTAGCATGTAGACATCTTGTTATTGGCAACACACTCTTCAAGAAGTCTCAGAATAGATATTGGACATGGGAGAGCCCTAATGGTTCAACACATAATCTCATAGACTACATAATTAGTGAAAGGAGGGATATTTTGATGGACGTAGCTGTAGTCTACAAAGTTGACATAGGAAGTGATCACCAACTAGTTAGAGCTACCATTAGAATGGATACAAGACGAGAACGGTTAAGAATGTTGAAAAAACCTACTAGAAGGAAAATCGATGTAGATAAACTGTGAAACCATCAGAAAGAATTCTGTTTAGAACTGAAAAACAGATTCCCACCACTGTATGACACGTTAGAGGATCTGCCAGTGAGCAGTACCTATAACCAAGTGGTGCCGACGACACTGGAAGTGGCAGAAAGGCGAGAACTGATCCAGAACAAAACAGAAAGCTCAGAGATGGGAGAATTTAGAAAGCTGAACCAACGTAGGAAAGCACTAAAACCTCACAGACGTGTTTCAGCTCTTCATCAAGTGGAGTATACAGAACGTAACAAGACAAAGCGCAAGAAAAGACGAGATTTAAAGAGAAAATGCAGATCAAAGATGGTGCAGGGGATCCTTGAAAAGCACAAAGATCCAAAGACAATCAACAAGAAACTACAGGAAGGAAGGCAAATTATGAGAAGTATAAAAGATAATGATGGAAAGGAAGCTACATACAAACACAAAATGAGTCAGATAGTGAGGGACTTTTACATCAATCTTTATAACAACAGTAATTAACCAGATTGGAGATCCAGTGAGAATTGGCTTAGTTAAAGCAGAGGAGGTACCACCTACCCTACCTGAGGAGGTACAACTTGCATTAAGGAAGATGAAGAATGGAAAGGCCCCAGGGGATGATCAACTGACATCTGATATAATCAATCTTGGGGATGATGACACCATCACAACAATCACTGCCCTGTTCAACAAAATCATACAAGATCAGGAAGTTCCATACCAATGGAATGAGTCAAAGGTCATTCTCATATTTAAAAAGAGGGACAAAGGGGACATAAAGAACTACAGACCCATCAGCCTGTAACCACACCAGTCCTCTACAAAATCTTCACCAGGGGTAATTTTGGCTCGCATTGAGAAACAGCTCGACAACAATCAACCAAGAGAGCAGCCCGGCTTCAGACCTGGTTTGCGAACATTCGACCATTTACAAGTACTAAGCCAAATGATAGAAAAGGCGAAGGAATAACGGTTTTAGCTTGTATCTCCGTTTCATAGACTATGAAAAGGCCTTGACACTTTGGGCCACAAGTCACTTCCAGCAGCCTTAAAGATGAAGTACATTAATATCATCAAGGCCATTTACAAGAACCAACGGCACGAATCCATCTTGACGATATAACCACGGACCAATTTCAAATCCTGAGGGGTGTCGGGCAAGGCGATGCAATATCCCCTAAACTATTCACAGCAACACTAGAAGAGGTGTTCAGGAAAGTTGATGGTCTGACAAAGGAATCTCGGTGGATGGTGAACACCTAACCCATCTTCGATTTGCCGATGATATCCTCATTCTTAGTCACAACCCAGAGGAACTACAGAAAATGATCCATGATTTAGCAATAGAAAGTAAGAAAGTGGGTCTGAACATGAATGTGAAGAAAACAAAAGTCATGTCAAACAAAACATTAATTTCAAAATCACAGTGTCAAGGACGTAGAAATTGTGGATCACTACATATATCTAGGGGAGAAAATTACGTATAACACTGAAACATCTGAAGAGATCAAAAGACGAATTCAGCTAAGCTGGGTGAAGTTTGGATCACTAGGCTATATCTTTCGGGATAAGACGACTCCAATCTCCCTAAAAAGACAGGTATTCAACCAATGCATCATACCTATCCTCTCTTATGGGGCCGAAACATGGACCACAACCTAGCGTCTGGAGCAAAGACTGAGGGTATCCGAGAGGGCAATGGAAAGAATAATGCTGGGCATCACAAGGAGAGACAGAGTCACAAATACAAATATCAGATTGAAAACAGGGGTGCAAGACATTATAACAATGACAACAATAAAATCGAAGAAATGGAGGTGGGCAGGACACCTAGCCAGGCGGTGTGACAACAGGTGGACAAACATAGTAACAGACTGGACACCAAGAAACTACACAAGAAGAAGGGGGAGACAGAATAGAAGATGGAGGGATGATTTAACAGCACACTGTGGCATTGCTTGGCAAAGGACCGCTCAAGATAGGATGAAATGGAGAATTGGTGAAGAGGCCTTCCTCCTGCAGTGGAGGGAAATAGGTTCAAGGCAAGGCAAGGCAATTATAGGCCCTACATTGATTTGCTCTCTTGTAGTAATTTTAAATTTTTAATTATACTATTCTCACTTAAAGAATATAGAACTTATAGTGTAGCGTCGCTTTACTTCACACAAAATTTAAATTTACATAGATGATTTTACTAAATTATAAGATTCTCACTATAAGAATATAGTACTGTATTAATTGTGTAACGTCGCTTTACTTCATACACAATTTGAATTTACATAGATGATTTTACTAAGGCGTTACGGCTATGCTCTTATTACCCTCTCCAAAAACGTAATGGTAATGTTCTTCAAAATCATTGGTTCGAGAGCGTCAGACCCTGTTCAACCTCATTTCCATATACCTTTTGCTCATTTCAGCACATCCACAGTATTACAACACAAATTTTGCTGGATATGATGTACACGGTTTAACAGGAGCCTGGATGACAGATTGTCTGAACACAAGCCAGTAAGATAACTTCATTCTTGAATCAAGGATTATTTTATTTGTATGTTTATAAAGTACATGTTATGATTTTTTCGTTATTTAAATTTTGCAGTAATTGCCATTTCTAGCTTTTATGCTTTTAAGGGAAACTTAACGCTATATAATTTTTTCAAGCATTTGTGATGTATCATTTTGTAAATTTTCAATGATTTAAGCCATCGGAGAAATATTATGCAAGATAAGCATATGCAGTGTATATCTACACATTAAAGGAGGGTCAGTTACTGAAATTAGTGTTAACAGTAAATCTGGGTATATTTGTCATAAAATCAATAAAATCAATTTTATTTGTTTTCGGCATTTTCAAAATGATTAAAGCATGCCTTACTACATATAGAATGAGCCTTCTAATCTGGTTTCCACATGTTATTTGAAGTTAACGACGTAATAATTTAACTAACTACCTGCCCAGGACCACGTTCTCTTCACGCACTCACTGGTGTTCTATTTTATTATTTTTATATTTTTTATTATTTGATGACATTAAATGGAATCAGTATACAAAACAACCATATGGATGGCGGATGCCAAGTCATCGTTTCATTTATTCATTTTATTTTTTTCATTGATCTTTTCGCCATATTTTATTTGCAGGTACACATTCGAGGTGGCACCAGTATTTATATTGATGGAACATGAAGTCCTTTCGAGGCTCAGGGATTTATGTGGCTTCAAGAGTGGGGATGGAATATTTTGCCCAGGTGAGTTTTACTAAATCGTATTCCGTATTTTTTTGTTTTTAAGGGAGGGGCGCCTTTCATAGATTGCATTTTATTCCCATGTCATTATTTTTTTCTTAATTAAGGATAGCGGAAGGCAATTCCCTAACAGTCAAACTTGCTAAGGTGACGAATGACGATACAACTAATTTTACAGTGTATCCAGTTATTAATATGAGCGGTGTCTCCATTTGCAAATCTAAACACAACACATAAAAATTAAGTTCCCCCTTATTTAAATTACCGTAACTTTTTAACGAAACAAATTTGAGCAGAATAATTTCATAGAGGTGTTATTACACTAATTGACTAACTTTCGTGTGAAAACGTGATTGATCCGCCAGGTCATGCACGAGTGAGCATGCATTAAAGGCAACATTTTCACTTTTCAAAAGTTACAGGACTCCTTTATTATGCCAAAATAAATGTTAAAAAAATTGTATTTTTTGCTTTATTAATAAAGTGTGCTCACTTAACCACGACATGGTTACAACCTCTTATGTTTGTAAAACATGTGCCAATACATTTTGCTGAAAAGTATCCCATGTCAATTTTTTTCAATAAACTCAATGGATTTTACAGTTTCAAAATTTAGGAAGGATGAACATTTTTTAAATTGAGCACACTGAACCGTAAAATATCTGAAAAGTGTCTGGGGAGGTGTAAGGAGGTCAAACGATAGATGATTAACATAACAGCGCTAAATCATTCACCAAATTCTGTATCACAAATCCCCTAAAATGAACCATATGAATTTTGAAAAGTGAGCTTTTCACCTTTAATATGTGCTCACCCATGCGTGATTTGACGGATCAATCATATTTTCACGCAGAAGTTAGTCAATGAAGACAGAAATACTCCTGCCAAATTATGTTGCTCAAAACCATTTTATTAAGAAGTTATGGTATTTTGAAAAAAGAGGGGAGCTTACTTGTTGTGTAGTGTTTAGTTTTCCATGTCAACACTGCTATCCATCGTTAAATGATTTATTCTTGCCATCTTCTCATGAATTACCTGTTTCTTTACCGTTATGTAAAGCATCACATTCAGTGCATTATATCTTTGATTTTGTTTTTGCCCTCACAACAGGTGGTTCCATGGCCAATATGTTGGCAGTTAACTTCGCCAGGTATAGAATTAATCCGAACGTTAAAGAACAGGGAATGTATCACACCAAACCATTGACGATTTTCGTCTCTGATCAGGTAACGTGCTGTGTTTTTATTTCGAACATCAAACCATTTTTTTTCTAAAATTTGATTCAACTGAAGAAAATACAGAAAAGTCCATATTAGGGTCCATACGTTGTAAGCTCTTTGAAGTGATAGCGATAAAATTTAAGCAAGTTATATTTTTTAATGGTAGTCTTTTTTACTTGATGTAGCTTTCTTCCACTGATTTTGATTTTATAGAGTCCAACCGTAGCAAGAGTGCTTGACAGTCGTCCAACAGTACCGGTTTGAGTTATTGACCTTGTAAGCTTTAATTAGCAGGTATTCAGTTTTCATCAGATGATGCACAAACGGCTGCATAAAATTCAAATGCAGCGAGTGACGTTAAGTTGATAAATTATGTTTGAGTTTTATCATTGCTTATTTTCACGAAACCGTTTTTTTTTTTTTGCCCCAACGTTTTCGTGAGAAATGAGAGGTGAAGATTTATGTGTATTTTCAGGCGCGGTTCTACGGGCGGGGCGGCTTTGGGGGGCCTTGAGCGCCCCCCCCCCCCAAAAAAAAAAAAAATTTCGACCAAAAATGTTTTACAATGAAAATATTAATAAATAGAACTAAAGTGATTTGAGCGAAAGATTAAATATGAATAGAAAGAAGTTGCAGAAGCTTATAAATATGTATTATTACCAATGCCAGACGCGTCTGTCAAAAAGTTTCCTCGGCTTGTCTCGGTCGCTTCGACTCCCCTCGACGTGTATCCATGTAACATTTGTTTCAATCAGTTACTTACCTGTTCATTACGGGACTTCTTAGAATATACTGACAACCAATCCATAATTATTTGGCATAATACACGTTTAAATATGTATTTACCTGTGCGTTAGAAACATGTCTTTTGCTACCGTGTATTTTTAAAATTTCTTGTCGTGGGTTCCCCAATCCCACACCCAATACTCCCGCCCTCGCAAACGTATGAATACACGAATTACAGTTTTTCAACATACTGGAAACATTCTTTCTTGCAATACCTGAATCTTTATAAAATATACGCTTAGAAATATCCATTATCATTGTCCTAGAAACACGCTTGTGTTCTGTTTGTATTTTGAATAAAATTTCTATAATTGGGAGGGGAACCGCTTCACACAAACACTCCTGCCAGCTCGAGTCGCTTCGCTCCCTTACAAGTATCATCACTTCCATACGTTTTCACACTCTCCTGTACGGCCTACATCTCTTTGAAATCCTGACTACAATCAGTAATATCGTTTATACAAACACCTCAAATACAGGTATTTTACCATGCCTTAGAATTCGCGTCTTTTCTATGACGGTATTTTCAAACTTTTCTTGCGTGGGGAGGGAGGTTATCCACGCCCCCACCACACGGCTTGCTTCGCTCCTCGCAAGTATAGGATTACCCGAGTCCCTAATCTGATAAAATACTTACCATTGAAAATTGGCAGATTATTATGCCTAAGACCCGTCTTTGAATCATATTTTCAAAAAGCGTCTATCGTGGAGGGTATGCCTCCACATTCCTCCCGCCGGTGCGATATTGTTCCTAGCAGTATGTACAATTACAGGTTTTTCATGTATTTAGTATTTTTTCGAAAACCTGCAACAATCCCTAATAATCTTCATGAAATTATGTCTTTAACAATTATAGGTATATTTACCATGCCTAGAACCCATCATTTATATGCGTATTGGTTCAAAAAGTTCATATGCCACATCCTCCCCACGCTCGGTCGCTTCGCTTCCTCGCAAGTATGACTTCTCAATCTGAATCCTTGATTAAAAATATAACGAGCCAAAGACATATGAAGAGCTTTAGTTTCGAAATGCTGCTAAATCCACATTTAGTAACGTCGGAGAAAAAATGCATATTCTTTGCCTGAGTTGTACAGCGCGTCTATGGGAAAAATAAAATATAACGCTCAGATATTTCGTACTTGCTCGACGGAATTTGATCTAGTCGAATTTGGACTGCAACAGATAAGTATGAGGTATCAAATGTGGTAATGTCTAACTACTCATTTTTGTGAAAATGGATTTAGACTTTTGGACGTAAGCTCTCATATACATGCCTGGAAAAACATCTTTTCTATCTGTTATTTTCAAAAGGTTCTCCGGGGAGGGGGTTGCCCACTCCAACTTCACTCGGCATGTATGACTTCCCACCCAATCTCGATAAAACATACCTTGCCAAAAAAATATGCTTAGAACCATCTTTTCACGCGCGTTTTCAAAGTTCCTACGTGGGGACGGGGAGTATCCCCCTCCCACACCTTCCCATCGTTCGGAGGGTTCGCCCTCGCAAGTATCAATGCCCAATACAAAATTTTTAATATTCTGTATCTTTTGGAAATAATTTCCATAAATCTTTATAAATATTTACATGCTCAGATCACGTATTTTTCTATGGTATCTTCAAAAAAGTTCCTGCGTGGAAGGGTTACCCCCTCCCACACCCTCCCGTAGGGTGCTGTTGCTCCCTCGCAAGGATGACTTCAATCCTAATCTTGATAAAATATACCATTGCCAAAAGTATGTGTTTATCATGCTAGAAAACATTTCTGTCTATGGTGTTTTCACATGTCTACTGTGCGGGAGGGGTATCCGCTTCCCACACCTCCCCCCGTTCGGAGGTTTCGCTCCCTTCGCATTATTCATGCCCCCATTACAAATTTTCAACATAACTTCACGTAAATCTTTGAAATTTATCCCTATAATCTTTATAAAATATACCTTTAAATATTATTACCGATGCCAGGAATCAGGTCTTTACTATGAGTATTTTTCAAAATTTGCCTACCGTGCGGAGGGTATCCCCCTTCCACACACCCTCCCCGTTCGGTCGACTTCGCTCCTCGCCATTGTTTCCGTCAAGCCCTGTGCCCCCTAAAATTTTTGCTCTAGAGACGCGCCTGTATCATTTACATCATAATAGATTTTAGATTACATGTTCTATATAAGCAAATTATGGACGCATTCTTTAATGCATTTTGTGAATTCGATGGATTGATCACATCACGAAACTTGGTGATTTTACGACGACTACGTGATGTAAATTGAGTTCAAAGTTTAAGAGGTTTGCAACTTTGATGAATAGTTTATGAATTATGGAACTGAAATAAGACAAAATTACGGTTAAATATAACATGAAATCTGCATAACTCTTGAGGAAATGTTATCTTTGAATGCAAACTTTTTGTATCATGTACTTGTACACTGACTTTTTTATTTTACACTTTAATAGGGTCACTATTCGTTCGTGAAAGGTGCTGCGTTCATGGGCATCGGAACAGACTATGTTATCAAAGTCAAGTCGGATGACAAGTGAGAAACAAATGATGATCTTTGTAGCAATGGGGCCCCAGGACAAATTCCACCTCCAAAATATCCGCCGTAACTCTCCACTAAGGCTCCCTACATACCTATGAAAAAAATGAATGTTAAGCGAAGACAGGGATTACTGCCGTCACGGAATCTCCCAATCTTGCTTCCACAAATCAACTGTTGACAGTGTCCACTATCTTTTATCTCCAAAACAAAAGGAGTCTTCTCCACGCCACAGGATAGAGTCTGTTGTTAAGGCAAAAAACAATGTGTTTTATGTACAAGAAAAGGGCCAAAGTTCCACCAGCTCAGAATAAAACGATTACGCTCTAATTGTTACACACAAAAATGATATACGAACAAATGGTTTGCCACATGTATAATTATGTGAACAATATATAAGGGTGAAGGAAAAATGATATTTTATCAGATAGATTAACCTTTATCTACCCCAATTCTCCCTCCCTTTTCTCGCAAAATGAACGTTGACCTTTTCTCATTTACATACACACGAACAAAACGTATGCCTCAACAAATTGTTCTCTTATTTCTTATACATGTATTTTTTGTAAAGAATACATACAAATAATCTTACCTCAATTACCTCATTAAAATTAAAGATATGCTAATATATTTTGCAGTGGTCGGATGATACCAGAGGAACTAGAGAAGGCTATTTCTACTGCTAAAGACAAGGTAAGAAACTGAAAATCAAATTCTGGTTAGAGGTCCCTAACGCTGATAATTGTACCTCCAAAGTATGAAACTAATCAGGCAAAATCTTCTTAATTAAGCAATTTCGGGAGCAAAATTATTACAGTTATGATTCATACATTATGTATTCATGAGTAGTAGAAGTAGTAGTAGTACTACTACTACTACTACTACTACTAGTACACTGTAAAAACTCCGTGTAAAATTATAACAGAAACGGGGTAAAATTCACCAGACCTCCGTGTTCCCGGGGGAGCAACACCAACAGTGTTAAATTTACCCCGTTTCTTGGTGATTTAAATTCACCAGCCAGCCGTGTAAAGTTTACCAGAAATTCCTGGTAAAATAATTACCCCGTTTCCTGGTGATTTCACATTTACCAGGAATTCCTGGTGAAATAATCACCCCGTTTCCTAGTTATTTCTTATCAGTAACCAGGCTACCCAGGTAATTAATTAGCACACAGACACAGACCCCCCCCCCACACACACACGCACACACACACACACACACACACACACGCACACATATATTGCCAGAATATGCTTTCTTATTTCTCCAAAAGTTAAGTCATTCACATACATGTACTCTTAGCAGCATTATAGAAATAAGTGAAGAAGTAAAAAAATAATATTAATAACACACATTTGTAATTATTACACAATAACCTGTTATGAAATT
>JZLH01S0619084.1:29600-45255 GCA_001188425.1 Eucidaris tribuloides
TAGGACATAGAGAAAAAAAAATTATTTCAGAAGAATCTCCAGGTGAAAAGTCAAATAAACCCTGTTATTTATAATTTTCGGGAAGGATTTCGGCACGCAAAAATTATCCCCAGAATTCGGAAATTATCCTTTTACCAGAAATTCAGGGAACACGCTCGCGGTCCTTCGGGCACCGTGTGTGTGTGTGTGGGTGGGGGGGGGATCTCTAAAGAATTCCTGTTTCATAATACCTGTATCCATCTCTCCACTAATTTGAAGATTCTGCTTCCACTGCTTCGCTTGTTTCTCAACATGCGTCGGGAACATGCAGCAACACCTTCCCGTAACATGTGGACATTTTAGGCGCTCTGCTGCCTCTGGAAAGAGGTGACGGAGATCTTGTTCTATCTGTAGGTAGGATTGAAAATATTCAATATATTAATACATGAACAATGCAACACACACTTGTACATCCTGAATCACTGATTATGTAATTTTCTAATGCATTATACACGTACTCTAGGTAGCTTCGTTTATTTCACTGTTTTGCTAAAGGTCAACAAAATAAAAAACAAACAAATATTGACCATGTGTGCAGAAATTAATGAATTGAACTAGGGCATATAGCCTACTCGTCGTGACACATGTTCCCAGTAGGCCCCACCATACCCTAACCCAACGGTTACCCTATAACCCTAAAACCCTACTCTCCTCCCCTTAAATCCTAATTCTAAATTGCAATCCACTAACTTAGAACTAAAACCTAACACTAACCTTACTCGTTCTAAACAACATAACGATAGAAATATTTTGGCGAGGCACAAACCTAGCCACTGACTATGAGTTTCGCCTATAATTACACGAGGTGCGCCTGCAACTATCATGTTACGAGTACAACTCCGTAACAGGCCTGCACATAGCGAGCCGTAGACTTCCTATGTATTTATCGTGTCCATTAGTTAGTATGAACCAGTTAAATCACACACCTTAGTACCGCCGTATGCCCGCTATTAGTATTCCAAGCCGACACCCGGGGCCCATGGCCGTAATATTACGTGCGTAGGCCCGCTAAGCAGAACAACATCCAGTATGCGAACTACCGGCATTCACAAACACACGCAGCCGAGGAGCCGTAGTCACAAATTGCCTAACCTCACACAGCATTTCACCTCAAAATTTACCACAAATATTACATTTGGCAAAAACGATGACCACTGTAAAATAACTCCTTTATAACAGGTTAATAATGTAGAAAGTGCAGTCTTCAAATGATCAACCAAGAACAACTGTAATTCCACTTGATCTCACATACAAGTCGTAGAGTTTTCGCAACAAAAAGCGGAGTAAACTTCGCGCACGATCATTCGTTTTGCACAAACTTAAATAGTTTCCGACAAGACAGAAAATGAAAACACGTCCCCCTCGTTCAGTACGAACAACGACAAATGTTTCAACATTGCAAAATAGTGCGAAAGTCCTCACCTTAAGCATAATGGACTTACGTCCTGCGTATGAGAGCAATCAACTGGGCGACCTGAACTAATTTACATCGCACACCCATATAAGCTGTCTGGCTAAGAATTATCCGACTTAGGACTCGCATTAATTTTGCCATTCCAAGACTGCCCAGCCGACCGTCTCTAATGCACTTCACCGGTAAAAACGAAACAATCCGGCGGACGTCGTCGCGTGAGATGAATTCGCGATGCAATGCCGCCGGCCAACATTCTGCCTAATTTCCATCACGTGTGTATCTGACCAATGCAAAGACAGGAAAGTTCTTGATCGAGCAAAATACCATCACCACATCTTGCTAATCCTTGACAAAGATTACCGGCGAGAATAAAAGTACACGCGAAAAATTTAAGCCAAGAGTTTTTTCACGTGTAGCAGTGTAATTGTGTAAAGATAATGACATAGCTCACTTTTGGCAACCCAAAGGCTAAGTAGTGAATTGCTCACAATTTTACACCATTTATTACAGTTTTGATTCATGCATTATGTATTCATGAGTAGTAGAAGTAGTAGTAGTACTACTACTAGTAGTAGCAGTGGTAATTGTTGTAGAAGTAATACATAGCTCACTTTTGGCAACCCAAAGGCTGAGTAGTGAATTGCTCACAATTTTACACCATTTATCCTTCAAAAGGGCACTGTTTTACAGCGCCATGGGGGTAGCCTGTTGCCGGGAGTGTCGCGTGTTGAAACAATAGGTTTACTCTCTTCCCTGTTCGATAACGTTGGTGTCTTTCTTAAAGGTGCTGAGATGTATCTGTCTCAACAAGGGACCTCCGGCTTTAGATCCTATCGGAGTGTCTCGGTAATGAAGAAACCTGCCTATCCTTAGTACACAACCGTTGAGACTTGAACTAGAACGAATTCCGAAATTGAGAAGCCAGGGTCTTTATCCACTAAGCGATGAATCCCAATCCCCCATAACTCATCAGTTAAAACAGATCTATTCATGTTTATCGCTTATTCTTTGTCCTATTTTTGAATCGACAGGGTACCACGCCTTTGATAGTCGTAGCGACAGCAGGCACAACCGTACTTGGAAGCTACGACCCTCTAGAGCCAATGGCAGACATCTGCGAGAAGTACGGCTTATGGTTGCATGTCGACGCTGCTTGGGGTGGGAGCGCCCTACTGTCCAAGAAGTACAGGTATCTCCTTCAAGGTATCCATCGGGTAAATTCGGTGGCCTGGTGTCAACACAAGATGATGGGCACACCCGTACAGTGTTCAGCGTTTCTTCTGAATGGTGACGTAAGCATTTGAATCTTTTCTGTGAACAATATCGATTCCAAGACAAGGCCCAGTGATTGATCGAGCCCCTTCACTTTGTTCTGCAGATCGCAATATCGCATCTCTATGTTTACATTTATCTTCCAAAACGCGGCTTGTTGAAAGTCACATTTTATGAAGTTCATAATACGAACGTGATGTGAAGTCATGTTCTCATTAACTCTTCACTTACCAAAGTCGCAGATCTGCATCAAATAGTACACATAAAGTCCACAGAGGTTCAATTCCTCTGGTTTGTTAAGAGTTAAGAGGAGTTTAATAACGTCACAGTTTGAGTGAAGGTGACGGGATACAATAATGTACTTTTCAAGTCTCTTGTGTATCTTAATTTGTACATTGCCCGTATCAACTGCATTTGAAACGTCACTTCAACTTTGCTCGTCAAAGTACACTATGGAGCATATTTCTTTGATATATGGTAGTAAATGTAATATGTTCTATCATGATTCGTGTCAAACCAAAAATGATTAGTTTCAGATTCCGACTAACAGTAAAAGACATTGATTAAAGTTAACATACCTTTTAATGGTGAAGCACTGTAACAAAGTAATGTATGCCCTTTTTCTTCTCGTAGTCGGGTTCTAACTGCATGCTGGCGATTCATTTTGCTGAAATCTTGTAAAGATCTTGTATGACGGTTCAACGGTTTATTACTGTCGTTTTGTTCCCCAGGAGAGGTTAATGTCAACCTGCATGAGTGCTCACGCCAAGTACCTGTTCCAACAAGACAAGTTCTACGACGTCTCCTTTGACACTGGTGACAAGACGATACAGTGTAGTCGCAAGACAGACTCCTTGAAGTTATGGCTGATGTGGAAAGCCAAAGGAAACAACGGCTTCCAAGCTGAGATAGATCATAAGTTTGCCATTTCGAGGTACTTCTTTAGATTGGCTTAACTGTAATTCCTACGGCGCATGAGCATAATTTTTTGAGAGGGTATCAATGGTAGTTAATAGTTGCTTTATGTCCACAACTGTGAAACGCACTGCAATCACAACAACCTAAAACCTTCAGAAAATAAAATATATAACTCCATTTGATATGATTTATTTTATCGTTTGTGTGATGTTTAGCATAATGTCTAGGGCTGTTCCTTGAACCGTTACTTCACTTAACAAGGATTATTCCATTCACGAATCTCCAGCAATACAAGTTCCATCAAAGGAATTATTTTCATCAATGATTAATTTATCAGACAAGCTTCTGCAAGATACGTTGACAACATTTCGGTCTGTCCATTAGGATAAAAGTAGTGTCTTGGGAAGTAAAAGTCGACGTAGATACAAACTATTTCCAGTTATGTACAAGCACTGATTGAATAGTTACAAGCCTTTTTTTTCCGAATGTCCGATAATCCGAAGGTTCCTTTTTCCCACTTGTTCGTTATTCCAAAGGTTCATATATGACGCCAGTTAGAACAACGAATCCTATTTCATTTTTCGATTAACGAGCTCAAAAAAAATGATCGCAATAGCACACATCATAAAATAAAATGTCGATAAAATGTCGATAAATTATGTCAAATGAATAACGATATTAAAACTACAGTGTACAATTGCATGTGTGAAACTAAATCAATCCGTTAAACACTAGGCATTAATACTGTGTACGACGGTTAAACAGAAGTACAGATTTGAATATTTCATGACTTGTTTTGTTCTTGCCTTCCTCTTTTACAGGTATATTGCAGGCTTGATTAAGAAAAGAGAGGGTTTCAGACTTGTCCAAGAGGTAAAAAGAAGATGCTTCTTTCGTTGTCTTTTTTTTTTCTTCTTCTTCCTTTTTATGGCCAGTACCACCCATTGGGAAGGGATTGTATTTGGTGAATGACGTAACTTTTATTTCCAACAATTGTTTAATTATTCCGTCATATATAAATGTTGCATTTTACAATAAAAATTGAATTTCCGTAATAGTGTTGGGTATATGATGACGTATGTGTGTCGAAAGATATTAACAAGTTATTTTCGAGGTAAACATGCAAAACAACGCAGGAAACTTTGTTAGGATTAATCTTCATGATTTTTTGTTCATTCCACTAGTATTCTGGATTGATAATATAATGTAATGACAGCACTAGTGTTCAGAGGAGTTATATGGTATAACCCCATAAAACGTCGCTATGTACATGTATTGGTCACGATTTTAAAAGAAATGCAAAAGATAAGTCCGAAATGTCTTGATATATGTCTGGACGCATGAGTTATAACAAATACCAACTCTTTTTTTTTTACTTTATTCATTTAGTGATTTGTTAAAGTTTTTTTTTTTTTTTGTTCTCCGCTTGTCTGACAGCCCCAGTGCCTCAATGTGTGTTTCTGGTACATTCCCAAATGCTTACGGAATGAAGAAGAAACTCCCGACTACTTGAATAAATTGCATAAGGTCAGTATGCCGTCTTCGCAGGTTCATCGTGAGAATGTTTGCTGGGCCATGTTACATGTATGGGGTCGTTCATGATTCATAATACATGTACTATTTTAAGCGGAGTGTATCTTAATTATGTGTTCTAATGTAATCACATGGACGAATTCTCTCGTCTTCTGTTACGATTGTCCATCGTCCTGACATTATATCATTATCAAATTCAAGTGAAAAGTTTGATCAGAGTAAAAATTTTATACAACTGAATTAGTCAATGTGTGAAACTACAACAATCCATTTAAAAGAAGGCATACCGGGTGTGACGTTTTATTAACAGAAGATATCAGATCAAGCATTTGATATTATTTATCATTAATTTGATAATACAGAGATGAACTGCAAATTTATTCTGCATCTTAAATTCTCTCTCCAGTTCTCTCATTCATTAATACAATTCGTTCTTACTGGGGGCTTATTAAATATTCATGAGCTCAGACGTAAGGAATGATCTCGGGTATTTGTAACCAAGTAAACCGTGGCATTGCCGTTACCCAGCATAGCATGGTGGTTGTGCCGCTGACCGAATATCAGTAGGTTTCAGGTTCGAATCCTGTTGGGTCACTCTTTTTCTGAGTCATTAAAGTGGAATGAAACCCAAACACATTCCTGCATTCAGAGATTACAGAACAATACAAGAAGGAAATTAGTGAAAGTTTGAACAAATTTGGTTGAATGGTTCAAGAGTTATGTTTGTTCAAAGTTTATTTGATCCTTTTTATGGAGGATTGTTAAATTGGCAACTCTACCAGCCTTTTAGATGAAAGTGTGGAGAACTCTCCATTGGTTTTGTACACAAATGCTCACTTATTCTCACTTTTTATCAAATATCTGATTTGCTCTTGCTTGTTGTGCAAGTATGTCCTAGCAAAAATGTTTCTACATGTTTTTCTGAAAGAATTTAGGTACTTTCTCAACTGATACTTCAGAAAACTGCAAATTATTGAAAATTTGTGTACAAATCCAATTGGAAATTTTCCACACTTTCATCTGGAAAGTGGGTAGAGTTGCCAATTTAAGTTTCCTCCATAACAAGGATTAAATCAACTTTGAACAATCATAACTCTTGAACTGTTCAACCAAATTTGCTCCAACTTTCATTATTTTCCATCTTGTATTGTTAAGTACTCTCTGAATTCAGTAAGGTGTCTGGGTTTCATTCCCCTTTAAAAAAATATTATATCAAGCATTTGATCTTATTTATCATTAATTTGATAATACAGAGAAGAACAGCAAAATTTATACTGCATGAATTAGTCTTTGTTAATCCTTTTCTTAAATTAAGTAAGCAAGAAACAACCGCAATAAATAAAATGCTATTATTTTTTTTTAAAGATATGAAGACAAACACTATTCGCATTTGCAGCGTTTTGATTAAATAAAAGCAACCAAATTAAACAATAAAGAAAAAAAAGTGCTCTGCCTTTAACTTTCCAATCTGATTAATTATCACGCTCTTAGTTACCACGTAACACCAAAATCAAAGCAGCAATGACGGAAGCCGGTTCTCTACTTCTTCCTTTCCAACCTAATGGCGAACGGGTAAATTTCTTCCGCATTGCATTCGGTAATGCTCGGGTGACGGAAGAGAGCGTGGTCTTCGCTTTGGATGAGATCGATCGTCTAGGAAAAGACCTCCAAATGTAGAAGAGAAACAACTTTCTCCGGGTCCCTGCATGGGAACTACTGTTTAATCGAGTGGTCTCAATTCTCCACTAAACATCGCTAAATGACCATCGTCTATGGAAAGACTTCCATTATGTCAAAGAGAAACAAATTGCAACACCGGAGCAATTTACATCAAGGGTACACCATTTACAGAATGCATGTGAAAGGGCGATGTGAGATCGGTTATCTGATCCGGACTGATAGCAAGTAACACTCAAAAGAAGCAGAAACATCAGGACAATACACCAGCCAAAGTTTGAGATAAATTGAGCAAATATTATTAAGTCATTAATGTTTATAGGTCATCACAAACTGGCATCAATGCATTATTCTATGCAGATGGCCCTCTTTATTTCGTACACAAAATGCCAATTAATCTTCATATTTATTTGTTCTCCGTGTATGTTGGGAATAACACCGTTTCACTGCTTTCCAGTGTGAAGTAAACATTCAAGAAAATCACAAGTTTGAGATAATGTATGTACTATCATATCTTGTCACTTTTACAACTGTGACTTTGTTAAAGACACTATATAACTTCGTGGAAGCCTTATTTAAAAAAATTGTCAAACTTTGCATTCTGACATATTTGGTAGTGTTTGGATAGACAAATAAACACACTAGAACACAAAACTTTAGAGAGTTATGCGGTCACTCATAAAATATGTACAATTCAAAATCGGCATATGAATTAAATCTCAGCTGATAGAAAATTCTGCTACACAGCAGTCTATGGAGGAATACGGAAATAGTCGCTCAATGATTTTCACTTTTTAGAAGCACTTAATGATCGTTTTAAACTGCAATTTTTTCAGGACTTCATTTTTAGACCGTATTACAGACACCATTGGCATGGGGAATAATGTAGCTCAGATCTTTTTTTTAACTGGAAACAGTGTCATATGATGCCTTTAAACTCCTCTTCATGAGTATGTGACTCGCAGTGAATGTCACAACGGATCGTCGATTTTTCTCCAACTTTCACAGAAATGTTTTCCTGATATTTCTGTCTGTATTCAAAGCATTTTGCTATTAGTCTGGAATTATCCTTAAAAAATTCTAATTACCTCTAAAGATTTCTGCAATATGCATTATTTTTGTAAAGTTTCATCTCATTAGTAAGCATTGAATTTGATGAAATTAATTGTGTTTCGTAATTTGCCAAATGTTTACATAACTGAATTTGATACCCAGGTATATATTTTGAAAGATGATGATAATAGAAATAAAAAGTTTAAAATTATATGTTAAATGTATATGGAAATAATACAATGAACTTCTGTTGAGGAATAATATGCTTAACGAATTATTAATGGGAAAAACTGTACTAACTTTTAAATTTAAATTACATTTCTTCTCCGACCAGCAGACTTTTTCCAAATGCGAAGTCTGTTGCATGAGATTGAGGAATGCAGAATTGCCTGCAGCAGTACTAGTGCAAGTAATTCGGTCATTGTTACGCAGAATGTCCGACATTTGCTCCGCCGACAATTGCTCTGACGATTATTTAATAATAATAATAATAATATTCTTTATTTACCCAGGGTAGCCACTTCAGTCAAATACAGACTGTTCTTCCAGCGGGCCCTGCATAACATTATGATTATTACCCTTCTCTGTTCTAAAATGCCGAGCGCCTGGCTAGAAAGCAGAAGGTACCATTTTTAAAAAGTCTTTGGTATGACCCGGCCGGGGCTCGAACCCGCGACCTTCCGATTGTGAGGCGGACGCCCTAACCACTTGGCCATCACATCGGCACTTACCCTGACCTCAACCCTAACCCTAACCTTAACCCTATTCCGAACTGGAAACCAATGGCAACCCCAATCCTTACTCTTTGTATACACCAGAGCAACTGTCGCCGGATCTAATGTCAGATCACTGTCGCGCAATCCTTTGCACGCAGTCGATTTCATTCACAAGCAAGTCCAGTCTCTTTCATCTGTAATTCGTCAAGTACATTATTTAACTCGATAGGGTGACTCATAACATTCGTCAAAGACTTTTGTTGACCTTTTTGCATAAAGGTTAATATTTTCTTGCCATTGATAATCTTTTTGCAAACAACATTGTGTTTTATCCTTAACATGAAGCGATATGGTAAGATTGAAAGTAGTCCGCACTTAAGGACACATTGCTCATATGACTCAAATATACTGTTTAAGGTTTCTACTGTGAACATTTGACAGTCAGTGATTTCCTCTTTGATGTACAATTATTATCAGAAAATGTTGTCATGACATTATTTTGATATGTAGCTTTCCATTACAATTTCCATCAGGATCTTATTTTGATTTAATGCTGGTGAATGTTTTTTTTTCCTTCTTTAAAAGTAAAGTTATGCAATACAAATCCCAATGAAAACGTGATCTCTAGAAATGAGGGTCATATCGTTAAATGGCCAGTGGTCAGTGGTTGGTAAAGTTATAATTGCATGTTTTAATTGGCAAATGGACAAGGTATATAGCGCTTGGATAGTTGAGCTGTCCTAAATCCAAAAGATTTATTTGTTTTTAGTATGTCTCATTTGTAGAGCCATGATAAAAAATACTGGGTTTCTAATATTTCTTGAGTTTCAATTCGTAGCCCATATTCAACAAAATTAACAAAGTATTTGAGAAAGGGTGATTATAGCTTCAGAAAATAGCAACTGTTTTAACACGGTAACCGACATACACTTTGGTACAATTTACCCCTTTGCGTTTATTAAGTATGATCAATAGCTCAAATAAGCTGGAATACATGTGCAATATGTACCTCGTAATGTTAATACTAGAGTCAATGCCTCGTTGAATACCCTCGTTCAATAATTTCAGAGGGTTCATAAACATTTATTTTCGAGTTTTAAACCCAAGTGCAGTGTACATGTTGATATGAATATCACTTTCCGATTCGAAGTGAAGAACTACGCAAACTCATATTAACAATCATCATCAGATTTTTGTTTCAAATATTATTGTATTTGCGTTTACACTTTTCTGCAAAACCATATTATTTTACTATACCATCTTCCTCTTTCATGTCATTCGTATACCTAGATTAAATTGATGATTTATTTTTTGTGGGGGAAGGCCAACATATTCCTTTAAAAATTGTTTACCATCTACTCATCAATCAGAATATAATTTGAATGATAATGATGAATTTGTTTTTAATTTGAACTATTTCTTTGCTCTCAGACTACAGCTATACTTGTGGGGTATTGTATGATTACAGGAACACACTTGTTGGGTATTGTCTTTCTTGTGGGGGAAACAAAATCATGAACCCCTCAAATAAATACCTCAGAGTGGCATATAGTGGCCTAAAACATAATATGACAACATTCTGTAAGTGTACCCCTGAAGACATTTTTATGGTGGTTTTGTTTTTGTTGTTGTTTTTGTTTTACTAAGCACAACTCTACGTACACAGATATACTTGTGTAAACCCAAAATTGTACATGGTTCTATGAGATGTTCCTCACAAAATATCCCGTATCTAGTACTGACACAAAAAATACTCACACACCGACAAACATCAATACCCCACAAGTATGTCTGTGTCTGTTTTCATGTGTTTGTGGGTGTTTGTCTGTGTGGGTGTGTCTGTGTGTGTCTGTTTGTCTGTCTGTATGTTTGTCGCGTGTACTTGTGGGATGAAATGTTTGCGTTTCGCCCATAAAACCAGGTTCAAGGAAAATGTGTTTTTTTTCACTTTCTGATCATATTCAAATGGACAAGTACAGATACACTCTCCTCATCTGTCACATATTAAAACATAAATTTAAAATAACGTCGTATATAAGAAACTAAAAATGTATGAAGAAACCACGTGGTAAATTTAAGTAGCTAAAGATAACGTTGAAAGGTATCGGAAAGGCAACTGGACAAGAACATTATGTGAATTGATATTTCCGTTCTCAGTCACCGTCACACTTTCAGGCACACTTGGGTGTCCGGAAGTATGACTGCTTCTTAAGATTAATAATCTACAGCAAAACCCAAAACTTCATAAGTAAAGACAGGATTAAATTAATGATAATATTTGTACACGCATTAAGATACAATTACTGTTTCATAACGAGACCGCTTGTTCAATTAATGCCATGAACATCCATGATGATAAATTAAGATGATTGTTTTATTATGATGCAATTTGTCAAACGAAAAATCAGCACAGGGTGAAACGATTATGCTCCATTAGTCAAGTTAGAAATTTTACATGCATATAACTAATAGGTAGGTTTACATATTTTTTTAAATTTCATTTAGCAATTAATTGATTTTACGGCTTTCACTTTGAAAGTGCGTACAGACAGGCATGCCTGCCGATCTTTACTGCAGTAATTAATATAAATTTACTTTTTACAGATTTAAATAATTGTATAGTAAATGTTTTCATGTGTGTAATACTATTGTTGATTGTGGCTTTAATCCATTCTGAAATTCCCAATCCTTGCTGAATTCTAAATAAGATGCATCATCAAATATTTACAAAGACTATATAATACATATATGACTATGAATAATTGTAAGAACTGGACATGCTACTTGTAAACTATCATACATGTGTGTCAATAGGTGTATTTTCCCGTAGGGTTTACTCAATTGTTTTAAATCCGTCCATAGTGTATAGTACATATATACAAATAGTATCAGAATGCCAAGCATTTTGGAAGGTACTACAAGCATAACTATTTTTCAATCATTGTGGAGAATATAAATATCCCGTAGTATCAGAAAAGATTGAATTTAATGCATGACTAGTTTCATTAATGTAGCGTAACTCCTTCAGCATATGAACTTTTCAGCCTCGCCTCGTATACTAGTACCAATGTGGTTTCTAATAAAGGACATGGTTTGTAGACGAGAGAGTATGGTCTTGGCTGTCTACAAACTTATTTATAGATCTTTAATACAATATATTGGTAATACTGCAAGCAACTACTGTATGTGGCATTGTTTTTTCGCATTCCATTGGAAAGTTACTTTAAGTCCATGAAAAATACATCCAACACTACGTACCCACTTTTAGTGTTATTTGTACGTTGTTTGTCCAACGAAAGAACACGTAAAATGACAAAACAAACCGCCAGTGGTGTGGAATAGGGACCTGCATTTATATCGCTTTGCTAGATTACAAATTAATCTCTTTAGTTTAGACCTTTTCATGTGGTAAAGCTTCCGATTGAAATTCTTATTTGAGACCAATAATCCTTCTCAATCTTCTCAAACTCATTTCGTAACATTACTTTTCCATGTCCACAGTCATGTAGGCCTACCTCTTAACAATTAACAGTACACCTACCCATACTGCAATCAGTGCTCGTTCTGGCATTTGTCTCGGAATAGATACTTTTGTATGTTTCGTACGCCACCATTGACGAGTGAAGGCCGAAAAGCGTCGAAAATGGCATTAAGAGGGTCACAATCAATGCTGAAGCCTTAGCGCCAAAGAACATATCTAACACCAGAGAAGAGTCGTGTTCAAGGGTGTCTAGTAGCCACTGAAATGCGTTTAAGATCCCGATGTACATCAAACACAGCAATGTACACTTTGTAGCCTGTAACCCTTCGATAATTTGCCGCTGTACCCGAAGTAAGAACAACAATACCACCCACACCTTGAAGATCATGAATGTGGAGTAGCCAAGAGCAACAAGCAATAGGGGGATCTCATCATCGACCTCCATCTCGTGTGACTGGAAGAGTAACCCAAGAGCTGACGTGACATGAAATATATTCAACGTGAAGATACCGCAACAGCAGAGAAGCAGAACCTTGTCGTGGCCTCTGATCATACCATCAGTGGGAGATATGTTGACCTTTAGACGAAATTCCGCGGTACTTTTGGTAACAAAGCCTTGATACCAGCTAAGGATAATCACCGGGAAATGGAAAGCAACTTCACAAGCCCACTTGAGTATCATTTTGTCGCTTTTCGCCACACTGAAGATACTCTCAGATGTTAGGAACTTGCTCAAACCAAAGTACACTCCGCCAATTACGACTGCGATGGCTAACCAGTGATTTAATAATTGTTGTTGTCTCTTTTTCGCAATTTCGTCTGGAGATGATAACAACCTTTGTATTTCAGTCATGCTTTGTTCGGCATAGGGTCTATATCGTCTGCTCTGGGGGTACTTTCTACGACAAATTTCATGTCTTTCGTTGCCATTAAAATGTATGAATGATATTGGTACGACCGACTGCCAGACTTGCAATAGAGCTGCTGTTATGATAGTGACACACTCAACAATAAAAGGTAGGGTTGTTTCTTGTATCTGATCGAGAAATTGTCCGAATGTTCCATTTATTTGACACGGATACTCGGGGAGAAAATATTGTACACCAAGGATCTGGTCTAGCGGTATAACGAGCCGTGATACAAGTGCCAACACGGATGCACCAATCCCGAGAGCAATGTCGTAGCGAAATTTGGGATCAAACACAGCATCGTGATAATAGTGATAGCAAATCATAAATATAATTACGGTGCTAGTGTAATTGATAGCCATAACCAATCTTAGAGTTGCCGCTGTAGTATCTGTATTTCCATTTGACAGGCACAGGATTAGTTTTATAACTATAAAGGTAATCGTGAAGAGTGTAACTACACCAAAGATGTACAAGCCATTCAAGAGAGTTTTGTCGTGTTTGGTGTACCTCACAGCGATGATCCCCGGGTTTTCCTGGGTGTGATTTGTCGAGGTAATTGATGTTTCGTCAGAAGGCGAAGTGTTTATCTGCATTCCGACCGCACGGGCACAGCAGTTACATCGCATCGGCCATAACACCAGGTTCGATAGGTGATACTTTTTCCTGTTAAGAAGAAACCTCAATAAGACGACCTGGCCAATTACGAACGTAATGATTGGTCCGCAATAGGACAAAACCATAACCGTGTCTCCCTTCAGAGTTTCAACGCGTGACAGTAATACAGGAAAGAACGAATTACAAATACCAAGACTCGTTACCAAACACGTAACCAGAGTACTCTTATAAAGATTTGTGTGCACTATTGGTGTGGAAGAGGTCTCCATTGTAAATCACTTTCTAGTTCGAGTCAAAATGCAGACTTTTTGTGCCAACGTTATTTGCTAGTTCCACTGTAACGTAAACATCAATACAACTCGATCAAAACCTTCATTACACCTTGAAACTCCTACAGTTTCTGACCGCCGTTTGACTGATAACAATTCTAATATACTGCGTGTTTTGAAAAACTTCCTCGTGATCAAAGGACAACCAATTAATCTGAATAAAAACGATGTACGCCTTCATATCATATTATGCACTATGGAAATTATTCGAAGGAGAGGGCGTACTTTCGGGATGTTCTTGTTTTGGATTTCTTCTTCTTCCGATACTGTGCAGAACCTCCTCAGAGTATACTTGCACAACTGATGAAAGGCTTTCATTAATGCAGTCTTGGCAGTTGGCATAAAAAATAAATAGTTACAAGTCTATATATACAATCTTAAAAAGTTTGGTGCATGATTGAGTAGCTATAGTTGCTGAAGTCAACATCTTTTTCATTAGAATTGTATGATGTCTTTTTTGTCTGATATAACTTCAACATAACCGTGAAATAGAGTACTCCAATTCGTTGATTTAAATCTGTCAATAGTATATAATAATATACAAGTAGAATCAGAATACTAAGCATTTTGGAAGGTACTATACAAACAGAATTATTTTCAATCATTGTGGAGAATATAAATATCCTGTTTCGCAAAATGTACGTTCTTCAGTATTTTCAACAATTTAAAAAATGGTATGGGCTATTATTTTGGTGTTGTCATACAAGAATGCCAATACCTATATTTGTCATTGTGTTTACTCAATACAGCTTTTTCTGGCAATGTAGCACTTTTGATGCACAAAAAATGCACAAAAAATTTAGGGATTTTATTGATTGAATTATTGCGTAAATAATGACAAATTAAACGATTTAAATGACTTAATTTGATATATCAAATCTAGTTTTTAATTCAATATTTTAGATTGCAACAATGTGTAAAGCCTTTGTATTAGTGCGAGTAAGGATCCGAAGAATCAAAATCGTTTTGAAATTTTGAAATCATGGAAGTATTTCGAAAATCAGTAAAGAGCTTGTTTAGCACACTTATAGATTCATATTTTTTCTGTGTTATTCTTGCTCATAACTTTATCCAAATTAATTCATTTGACTCAAGAAATTTAACAGGATATCCTCCAATTAAACTGGAAAAAAATTCATCCCTATCCCTGAAAGTTTTTGTAATGACGGTGTTAAATATCAAAGTTAAGCCAGTTTTATAATTGTGCAAACTTCAAATTTGAACTTCAGTTCAGCAACTTACAATTAAAAGCATATATAGTTTTTTTTTGTTTCAATCATCTAGATGCCAATATGCTATAATAATGTGTGTGTGTGTGTGTGTGTGTGTGTGTGTGTGTGTGTGTGTGTGTGTGTGTGTGCGTGTGTGTGCGTGGTTGGGTGAACGGGCGTGTATGTTACAATTTATTTATGCTCTATACGCACCCATGCCAAAAAGACAATCAAATATGACCCTTTTTGGACTGGTGTATCAATACGTGCGAATTATGTGAGGCACAGATAATTACATGTATATCGAAGAAAAGATACAGTAAGTCGGTATCTTCAAGAGATTTTGTGGAAGGAATAAGTTTGAAGGACTAATATATAATACCAGAAATAACGACGTCCAATTGGTTCATAAATTTGTGAGTACAATGGACACATCGTGGCGCGGTTCAGGCCAATGTCCAATGATAACTTCCCTCCACACACACG
>JZLH01S0619089.1:0-14748 GCA_001188425.1 Eucidaris tribuloides
ACCCAATCTTTAAATCTACACTACATGTATAAATGAAAATTTAGGAACATTTAGGCCTACATGTACATGTATATGTACAAACAAACAGAGGACTGCCTGTATTTGCAAATTTCAGTTTAGAACATTTAATCGTAAGCATTTTCAGAGTTAAATAACCCTATTACTAATCTGCCCGATTTTGCTCAAAATTTTACTGGTGTTTTCTCTGATTATTCTGTTTAAGGCTCTAATGCTGTCAGCCTGGAATGTCAGTGGGGTAGAATATTTTCCATTTGCTGCCTCATACACACTTCAAAACAACAGTTCAAGAAAAAAGATGACATGATTTGTTATAAAGTTAAACTACTGTACAAGGGTCAAATCTCAATGTTTCAAACACCCTCAGTGGGTGAGAAATAATGATGAGGGGAAACTCCAGTAAATACTCCCTGAGCCAGTCCAAATGTTGGAAACACATTCATAACTTGAAGTCAAATGATAGCATCACTCCATCTTACTCCGGGCAGCCCTCAAATCTGAGTTTGGAATTGACATCATCAGGTTTTTGGCCCCACCGGTGTCATACTAATGTTCATAACACTTAACGACCCCGGAGTCTTCACTCCTTGGCGGGTTTCAAAGCAACCGACATCTCCACGATATCCCCTCCAAGACACATGATCGTTGCGCTCGCCCTCAGCCATTATGAATTTTTCATCAATTTTGACACTTTATTTATAATCTTAAGCTGCATCGCAGACTGTACTGTGCTACAGGCTGAATGTATGCATAACCTATCACTATGGAGTGAGCGGGACTGATTGTCGCAGCTCTGGTAATTCAAGCTATTGCAGTACAATTTTGGTAATTGGCTGATAATGCCTAATAATGCAGTGGGCAGTTGTAGTTGACCTCTGGAGAGAGGTGTTCAACTTGAAGGGGTTGTGTTCTGCCAAATCAGTTAGAAGGGTCCCTAAAAGTTGGTTTCTGTAATGCCTTTAAAGGTTAGTGACATGATTGGGAACACTTGAAAATGCCTCAAGAACCAAATGACTTGAAATATATACCAACCATACACTAGCAGGAGTGGATCTCTCACCTTGGAGGATTTGTCTGTAATTTGTTTACTTAAGGAGAATCAAGCATAAACATTATCAACCTTTAAAACGTGTCCTCAAGAATCTAATCGTTGCTCGTCTCTTCACCCCTTTAACAGGCCAAGGTGTAGTTTTGTAAATCGAAAATAAAAAATGCAATTCTTTGCAATTATGTTTTTTTTTGAGGTAAGCGTTGAAGCATTCATATTTGTATTATTTAATAATTTTTCAGTAAGTTTGATGTCATTTTCTTATGATTTGGTGACATATAAATATTTGTGAAGATTGACAAAAATTTACGATATCGACAGGAAACTCCCCCCCCGCCTGCTACTTGGGTCCTGAACCAGGCAGAGCACTCCTCTTTTGCCACGCAGAACACTAACAGAAAATGCACTGAGACCAGAATCTCCTTTGATTTTTCTTTTCTCGCTCACAAACTATGGGATTTTCTAGAACTCACATTTTTGAGTGGATTATAGTACCATTATTTTAATAGTGATGCTGATTGGAGTTTTTTTCTCGGGCGGGGAAAATTCATACATAAATAACACAAAACAGCTATTGTTTTACTTTCCGCATAGTGTCAAATTCTCACCGCAATCACTGACTCCCCCCCCAGAATTCCACAGACACTCGCCCCTCTCCTGTAGCCCTAATGACATGGTTACTCTTTCCCCCCCCCCGGTCTGCCCGGGACTCGTCTTGCGAACACTGAGCCCTCCCATGCTTTAATTCAAAACGATCATCATCTCCACTCCTCGGACTCTCTACCCTCCAACCTACACGCTGGCCCTTGTAAACAGAAAGGAGTCGTGAAGGGCAGACTCCAGGGTAAGGCTGCGCCAAATATCCAAGGCATGCCAGCAGAATAACCTGGGAGGACCCCAAGGGAGATGAGAAGTTCAAAATGAGGTTTATGGTTTCCAAACATGGCATATGAGGATAGAGATTTACTGCATGCAGTGCACACTCCGTCCAAGTGGAAAGTAATCATCACTGTCTGTAGTAGAGATTGCTGTGGTGCAAAGTCCAATGCAATTTTTTTTTATTTGATGTTGTTTTCTGTGCAATATGTTCATTAATGTTATCAATTCAAAATTATTAAAATTGTTTCAACCATGGTCCATGCTGCCCCCCCCCCGCTCCATGACAAAGGCATAACTGGACATTTTTTTTCAAAAATTGAGTTAAGTAGTGTAGGGGACTCAGTAATTATTGTTAACCCATTCAGACACCAACAACCAAAATATTTTAACTTAGAAGTGTTCCCTTTGTCTCATAAATCCTGCTCGTTACACCCCTGGAGACTAACGTACCGAGCCTAAACCTCAACTCGGTCTGGAGCTAGGGACAAATGTGTGTACTTATATCGCGAAATCAATCACTCCCAACGGGTCCCCCTAACTAAGGCACAACTCCCCGAATAGGGCTTTGCCGTGCTTGACCAACCACAACAATACCATTTTGCTCAATACTCCCCACACCAAACACAAATGCCACCATGCTCTCCTAATGCCCCTTCTCGTGGTGGGGCGGCGCGCGGCCAGCCATGCTTCAACAGTGTACCAGATTGTCGCAACATATCACCTCTCTTCGCATATGAAGATATGCTTTCTCTGCACATGCTCACACGCCTCCTCTCTCACTCTATTATTGATTTGGTTGTTGTTTGACAAGCACTGGTATATCGTGCAACCATATTTTCAGTATAAAATATATTCTTTTGATCTTCCATGCACTGTAGTACATTGTACAGTTACCATCTTATCTTTAAAATATGTGCACATGATGCTATTCTGTAATGTGCAAATTTTAGTATTCCCATCTCATCAATTGTTGGCAAAACATCCTAAACGCGCAGTAACTTCTACCACCAGCAGACCCCCGCGATGTACGTCAGGCAACCGCCTGTAAGTGTGAAATACCACCCTTCCCATCCTCGCCCGCCGAACCAGAAAGCCGACCGGACGTATTGATTCGTCTGCGTCGCTGCCAACATAATTTTCTCTCTTTGATGATCCTCGATTCAGCTTCGGTTGGTAAGCCGGCGCACAGCCACCAAGGCAATCCGTACGCATTTGATTCTAGTGTTAGGCCTGGTTTTCGTGCCAGCTTCTCTTTCAACACACTTCGCCTTGCGTCTCCCCGCCCCCTCCGTGATAATATCTGTAACACCAGGACCCCGCCCAACTGTCGTTCCTTGGCCGAACTAGGGGCCGAAGATACCCCCGCCCCGCCACGTTTCGTCTGCGCTCCGAGTGTGCACCGCCCGCCTCGCACCGGCCCCACGCTTGCTGATCTGATTCTCTTGCACTACAGCTTACCTGAGCTTTTGTGCGCGTTTCTGCATTGTGTCACATTCTCAGGGAAATAAATTGCAACACTAAACAATTCGAGTGGAATGGTAGCCTGTACATGATTGCCTGTCAATCCACACCCACCAGCCGTGCGAGCTCTGTCATGACTCCCACCCCCTCCATACACTTTCGCAGTAACCTGTACTCATTCTCACTCTCAAACAAAACACTCCCCATCTAGATATTAATACGATTCGTGTCATTCTTTGCCACGTCAAAAACACCTAAAATGAATGAAATTCAGCTGAAATCATATCAATGTGAAATCATATAAATAAACACCTTCCCATAAGATTGGGTTAAAATATTTGAGTTTGTGAAATCTGAATGTAAACTTCATGTTCTTTTCAAATTACTCCAGAAAGCAACTTTAAAAAATCCGGACCGTCAAAACGCTGCAAGTTCCGTTCCAAAATTGTGCCATTCGCCATTCTAGTCAAAAGTCGTGCGGTCAAGGTTAGTGTTCTACCAATCAGAGCTCCGCTGATCTTACGACGAACACATAACGATGATTCGCCGTTTGAGCAAAATGAAACTCCCCGGAAAGACACACACATTCTGGTAACCATGTCGTTATTTGTTTTCCATAAAACACAAATTCCATCCCCGACCGTCTGGACCCTCCTCCACAACTTCACCAGCACCAGCCCGCCTGTCCCCACCGCGCCCCCCCCGTCTCCTGCCCCCGGCCCATTTGTAAGTATGACTACCGCTTTGGTAATTGTATGAAAGGAGAAGCTACAGATTGCGCAACAATCCTGACACACATCTTTATAAGTACCTTACAACATAATGAATGTTACGATTCAATGTTACACCCGACCAACTTCCTCAATGCAGTTGAAAGATGATCACAACGTTCATTAACCGAGGTGACAGCAAGTTGAACTGGACCTGTTTCAACTCTCTCTCAACAAGAATAAAAAAAATATTGTACTATTGAACGAATTATAAAACATCATTATTTGTTTATATCCAACATTCATAAAGTACATCTTTGTCATTTCATTGGAGACTGACAACTCATCAAATATAGCCATTACACGCCCGCTACATTCTCGAACTCTTTCTGGCTTCTCACTCCACCAAATTGGACTCGCATACCCCTCCCCAATTGATGTCTCTGCCAGTCTCTTCTCCACTTTTAGTCTAAATCTACACCAATATTTAAATACTATTAAGCAGGGAAGTTAACACTATGTTCCCCACCCTCCGGTATTAACTGTCTCTCATAGCTTCAAAGCTGAATACACGTACATCACACCAGCCTAAGTGGACAGAGCTGTAAATACGATGTAGCGCATCTGGGAACCATTGGAATCAGAATGAAATAGAACCAACATGCACGCAAAGAGTAACCAAAATGCACACTCGCTTGAATATAGTATTTATTCAATATCCTGTGAGCCAAACAATCCTCGCAACAAATGACGAAGCGAATCTACGTATGGATGTTGTATAACATTTGAATGTAAAATAGGGTACTGGAAGTTAAACTCATTTTTCATTAAGCACAAGACCTATAGATTTTGGGTGATTCAGACCAATTTTTGTCAGTCAGTTTCAAAAGCTTCCTAAATTGTCCAATTTGCACCCAGATCATAGAAAACAACAATCAAACCTACTGAGAATGGTTTATAGTGACAAATTAATGTTTAAAATATAGAAGGACTCTAGCATAATTACATTACTACTGTACATTACATGTATGAAATGTTTACATTTGATAATTTTTAAAATGTGAGCATTCAAGAAGCACGAGCAATTGTCAGGGCATTGATTGATCTACATTAGGTGTATCTAATGTACCAAAATAAATTGATAAGAATTTTATTTTCACCATATTTACTGATATAATTGTATACCTTGGTTTCAAGAAAAACAATATGTTTAAACATTTCAACTTTGTCCGGTCAGAATCATGAAAATTCAGAAATTAAGAGATTGTTTCACTAAGAGCATTTATTGAAATACATGATGAAATGCAGCCTTCATAAAATCTAGTGATAGAGACTGGACAATGTCGATTTCACAAAATATTTTATTATTCCAAAATACTAGGATGTTCAATAGGCTTCAGAATGTCGCTACAGTGTGAACGCGCATATTTTGTTGGTTGTAATGTAAAGTATTTGCAGTTGAGCTCATATGCTCTGACATAAAAGTGGACACTTGAACAGAAAAGCATATATTACAGTGGACTTTTCAAATCTCCCCCAATCTGTTTTTAACAGCGATAGCCCAACTCTGTTGACAACAGTGACAAATGCTTACAGGTAATAGACTGCTGCTTATTGTTACATGACTTGAACTTGACATAGTTTATACCCTCTCAGAAACAAAACCATTGAGTGCAATCTGACAGATAATGGGATTACTGGTTGACTGATTCTGTGCACCGCTAATTGAATTAGAACTTGACCATGCATTTGATGGTTTGTAACCAGATTCCAAGTAGCAATTGAGTTCATGTTTACTTCGAGGTGGGGTTTACAATTGATGTTTATGCTCTACATTCAGTACTTTACAGTTTAGTGGTATTCATAAATCTAAAAGTGACAACCTGCAATTTCAGTGAAACTCTTCCCACATGTATGTTGCAGCAACTTTTTCTTCATCTTCTCCTTCAAATGAGCAAACTGCAGTATTACATAATGACAGTATAAAAAGAAAGAAAATGGAATATAAATAAAAGCAAAGGATATTGATCAAAAAGAAATATAACCATTGGTGATTCAAATATTGACAAAGAATATGCCCATCAGCATGAATAAATAATTTACAGAGATCTTGTAATAAACCTTCTTGAAAATAGTAGAAAGAAACCATGTGATTTGTTTTCTGTAGGGTGGCTTTACACAATTTTACTACTTTTACTGTAGGATATTTCTTACCATCACTAATACACCCTGCAAACTGTGATATTTCATCTACAACATGCCATGAATTCCATTACACTGTCCCGTACAAGCTGTAATTTCAGGACTCATGGTAGATTTCGTGGTATTGCATCAAGTCAAGGTCGGAAATTGTAATTAACCGAAGCACAAAATCAAATTTTCTCCTGTCGGTCGCTTTAGATGCCGTCAAATTTGATTTTTCAGCTTCTGGAGTTTGATGCCCAATTTATTAAATAAAAGCGGATCGATCTCCCCCCTCGTTTGGGTAAAAAAATATGCGTACATGTAATGTACAAGGACTCGGAATATTTTAACCCTCTTACAGCTAGATCAGTGGATGGAATCAATTTAATGAGGGTCATGTTGTTGGATTATGGGCGTGGGTGAGTTAATGTTGAGTTTGTGTGTGGGACTAAATAATGTAATATCAGGCCCTGACATGGTTATCATCTTGGCAGCTTCAGGAGAATCTAATTTGAAGTAAAGAACATCATACTTAATGCAAAGTGTATTAGATCTATGCAAGCCCAGCCCCACACCCACCCCCAAAAACCCCACAATAATGATAAATAAATAAATAAAAAATAATGATAAAAAAATAAATAAAGATGTGGTTGAATTTTTTCCTGTGGTATCCTCCACAAGTACAATAATGATGTCAATGATGGTGGTGGTGATGATGATGATGATGGTGATGATGGTTGTGATGGTGATGATGATGATAATGGTGATGATGGTTGTGATCATGATGATGATGATGATGATGATGGTGATGGTTGTGATGATGATGATGATTGTGATGGTGATGATGATGGTGATGGTGATGATTAGGATGATGGTTGTGATGGTGATGATGATGATGATGATAATGATGATGATGATTGTGATGGTGATGATGATTTTAAAGGAACAAACTCCCCCATATAAGTAATAAATATTACAATGATTTAACCAAGTAAACTACAAATAACTTAATATTTAATTTAACCAAAAATAGGCATTAATTTCAGTGTAGATAAAAAGTGTATAATGTAGGATTACCTGTGGCACCAATATTTGAACTTAACATTTGTTGTTTGTATTCATAATTCCTGTACAGGTTCATTCCTTTAAAAAAAATTGTTCTCAGTTTATGGTAGGTTACAGCATTTGTTTGTGGTCACGACCAAATCCAAAGGATTAATTTATGGACTCAACTAAACAGAAGAACTTGTACAGTGAGGGCACAGAAGTAAAAAAGTTTGCTTGCTTGTACAGCCTGTTGACCTTTGCAAGTATAACAAAGCACTCTAGTGCGCTAACGTGAAAAGCATAAATTTAAATGGGCGATATTATTGTAACTTTGCTGAGATGCGACATACACATTGTGCAATACATCTGCTGCTTGTGTAAAATGATGTATTCGCGGCTTTGAGGTTGTACTGCATAGGGCCCAGGCACTTCGTCATTGTCAGAATGTAATGTACATTAAACAAATGTATATTTTTGTGTGTATATAAGTTTTAGGTTTCAGGTTTGGAGCAGGGGAAAGTAAGGTACATGTACATTTGAGTTAAAGGGAGAATTAGGGAATAACAGACAGGCCAACATGTACATGTACATGTATGTAGCAGCAATAAGTTAAGTACTTTGATGAAATCGAACCAAACTTATTTCTTTTTGTAGTTTGTAGTAATAAAGGGAAACCAATGTTGAAAATTATAAACGAAATTGTCATACGTGTAAATATGGATATTTAACATAGCCAAATTCATAAAAATTTGTTGTGGTGTCCTAAATTAACAGATCTATTTTTATATTTGCAGGACCGACACATTGACATTTTAGTGTACATGTATTACATCAAACATCCCCTATCATGTTAACTTTACCTAGTGACCAAAGATGGTACTGGAAACAGAAAAGAAACAATCATTCCAGTTACATGTAGGCCTACATGTACATTCAAAGAGAAAATGGACAACTGGTCAAACTAGACTGTTTCAGGCAATATCACATTGATTACTCTTCATGATTTTTGTTCAAAGAGTTTTCATATAATCTGTTAAAACTTGTTCAAATACTAATTTGTTGGTGTCTTCTTCACCCTTTTAAAGCCAAGGTGTAGTTTTGGTAAATCGAAAAAAAATGCAATTCTTTGCAATTATGTTTTTTTTTTGAGGTACACCTTTGAACATCATAATTTGTCATTATTAATAATTTTCAGTAGGTTTGATGTCATTTTCTTATGTCTGTGGTGACAATAGAATATTTTGTGACAGATTGACAAAAAAATTTATCTGATCGACCGAAACTCTGTACTTGGGCTTTAAAGGCAGAGCATCTCTTTTGCATGCCTAGAAACTAGAAGAAAATGCCATCTGAGAACCTTTAGCAAAATATGGGATTTAGAAACTCAGTTTTAGTGGAATTATAGTGACCATTATTTATAGTGACTCTGATTTGATTTTTTTTTCTCGCGAGGGAAAAATTCATACCATAGAACGTACACTAAACAGCTATTGTTTTACTTTCGCATGTGTCAAATTCTAGGCAATCACTGACCCCCAGATTTCACAGACATGCCCTTCATCTGTAGCCTAAGGGCATGGGTTATCTTTTCCTGGTCTGCGGGGATGTTTGCAAATGAGATCCACTGCCTTTAAATTCAAAAGATGATATCATAACTGGACTATCTACCTCATTAACCTGGCCCCTTGTAAACAGAAAGGAGGTCCGTGAAGGGCAGACCCAGGGTGAGAGGCTGCCCAAATATCCAAGGCATGCCAGCAGCAATAAACACTGGGGCAGGACCCCAAGGGGAGAGTGAGAAGTTCAAATGAGGTTTTGGTTTCCAAACATGTGCATGTCAGGTAGAGATTTACTGCACAGTGCACACTCCGCAAAGTTGAAAGTAATCATCACTGTCTGTAGTAGAGATTGCTTGTGTTTGCAAAGTCAATGGCATGTTTTTTTATTTGCATGTCTGTTTTCTGTGCATATGTTCATAATGTATATCCAATTCAAATTCATTACAAATTGTGTTCAACCATGGTCCATGCTGCCCCCCCCCCCCCCAATGACAAAAGGGCATAACTGACATTTTTTTTTTCCAAAATTGAGTTATATAGTGTAGGGGACTCAGTACATCATGTTTAACATGCAGAACAAAAAAATATTAATTAGAAGTGTTCCTTTGTCTCATAATCTGCTTGTTAACCCATTGGAGACTAAGTACGAGTTAACTCATGTTGGAGTCTATGGAAAATGTGTGTACTTATAGCGAAATCAAATCATCTCCAAGGGGTTAAAAGGACACTGAATAGGGCTTTGCGTGTTGAACAAAATACATTTTGCTCAATATCTCCAAAACACCAAAATGTCAGTTATGCCCTTTCGTCGTCGGGGGGGGGGGGGCAGCATGCTTCAACAGTGTACAGATTGTGAAATATACTCTCTTGCCATATGAGATATGTATTTTGATGCTATAGCTCCTTTGATTAATTATTGTATTTGGTTGGTTAGCTTTGACAAGAACTGGTATACTGTGCAACCCAGTAGTTCAGTATAAAATATATTTCTTTGATCTCTCCATGCACTGTAGTACATTGTACAGTTACCATCTTTTTAAAATACTTGGTGCACATGATGCATATTTGTAAATGTGCAAATTTTGATTCCATTCATAAGATTTGTTGGCAAACATCTAAAGCGCCGCCAGTAAACTTCTCCCAACAGCAGACCCCGCGATGTACGTAGGAAACGTGTAAGTGTGAAATACCCACTTCCATATCGCCCGACAGAAAGCGAACGTATTGATTCGTCTGCCGTCGCTGACCAACAATTTTCTCCTTTGAGTGATCTCGATTCAGTCGGTTTGTAAGCGGGAACACCAGGAGACGTAGATTTATTAGAGGTGTTAGGCTGGTTTTCGTGCCAGCTTGCTCTTTCAAATATTGCCTTGGTCTCGCCCCGTGAGTAATATTTTGTAAAAGAGACGCCAATCGTCTTGCGATAGGCCGATAGCCGACGTTTGTTGCGTGCCGAGTGTGCAGCTGTACGTGGCCAAGTTGCTGATTGATTTTTCATACAGTTACTAATTTGTGAGGTTCTGATTTGTCACACTTTCAGGGAAAAAAATTGAAATAAAAATGTAGAGTGGATGGTAGCTGTACATGTGCTGTAATTACAAGGTGCGAGTCTGTTGATCACGTACATAAACCCTTTCAGTACATGTACCATTCCAATTCCAACAAAACTCCATCTAGAGTTTAAAGATTGTGTCATTCATTTGCACGTCAAAAACACCTAAATGAATGAAATCAGCTGAAATCATATCCAATGTGAAGATCAATATAAATAAACACCTCCCATAGAGACTTGGGGTAAAATATTGAGTTTTGGTGAAAATCTGAATGGTTAAACTTCATGCTTTTTCAAATTACTCAGAAGCAATTTCAAAAAATCCGGGACGTCAAACGTGCAAGTGCCGTTCCAAAATTGTCCCATCAGCCGTTAGCCAAAGGTCGTGCGGAGGTTAGCTGTTTAACCAATCAGTGCGCTCCGCTGGTCTTACGACGATACACATAACCATGATTCGCAGTTTGAGCAAAATTGAAACTCACGGAAAGAACAACATTCTGGTAACATGTCGTTATTAGTTTTTCTCATAAAACAACAAATTCATGACGTCTGGATCTCAAACTTTCAACACACCATTTGTAAGTACTAAACTACCGTTTGGTATTGATAATGAAGGGAAGTAATGGACTTGCACATCCCTGACACAATCTTTAATAGTATACAAATAATGAATGTTTATGAGTTCAATGGTACAAATTTCATGAGTTGAAAGATTTAACGTTCCATTCAACGAGGTGAAGCCAAGTTGAATGGACTGTTTAACCTTTCAAAGAATAAAAAAATATTTGTACTATTGAACGAATGATAAAACATTCATTATTTGTTTTATACAACATTATAAAGTAGATCTTTGTCATTTGATTGGAGGATTGACAAGTATGAAAAATATAGCCATACATAGGCCTACATTCTGATACTCTTTCTGGCTTATTCACAAATTGAGCTTGTTCACTGTATAGTCAATTGATGTCTCTGCAGTTTTCTCATTTTAGTCTAAATTTCACCAAATATTTAAATACTTATTAAAGCAGGGAGTTACATTATGTTCACCGGTTTATGTTTAAACTTCAAACTGAAAACTCACGTACATCACACAGCTACGTGGGACAGCGCGTGTACAATACATGTAGCGCACTGGGAACCATGGAATCAGATGAAAATAGAACCAACATGCACGCAAAAATATAACCAAAATGCACACTGCGTTGAATGAATTATTTATTCAATATCATGTGACCAACAATCCTCCAATCAAATGACAAGGATCTACTTGGATGTTGTATAACATTTGATGTTAAAAGTAGGGTACTGGAGAAGTTAAATCAATTTTCATTAAAGCATCAAGACCTATAGTTTTGGTTGATCAGACCAATTTTTTGTCAGTCAGTTTCACAAAGCATTCTATTGTCAATTTGTCACCCTAGACATCAGAAAACAACATCAAACCTACTGAGAATGGTTTATAGTGACAAATTAATGTTTAAAATTATAGGAGGACATCTAGCAGTAATTACATTACCTACATGTACATGTACATGTATGGGAAATGTTTACATTTTGAGTAATTTCTTAAAAATGTGAGCATTTCAGAGCAAGCAATTGTCAGGGCATTGATTGATCATACATGTAGGTGTATCTAATGTACCAAAAATATAATTGCAAAGAATTTTATTTTCACCATATTTACTGAAACTACTGTATACCTTGGCTTCAAGAAAAACAAAGGTTTTAAACATTTCAAACTTTGTCAGTCAAATCAGTGAAAATTCAGAAAATTAAAGATTGTTTCACTAAGGCATTTATTGAAATACATGATGAAGCAGCTCATAAAATCTAGTGATAGAAGACTGACAACTGTCGTATTTCCCAAAATATTTTATTATTCCAAAAAATACTAGGATGTTCAAATAGCTTCAGAATATGGGTCGACTACAAGTGTGGACCGGCATATTTTTGTTCTAATTGTAAAGTATTTTGCAGTTTGAGCTCATATGCTCTGACATAAAATGTGGACAGCTTGAACAGAAAGCATTAGTTACAGTGGACTTTTCAAATTCTCCCCCAACTCTGTTTTTAACAGCGAATAGCCCAGAGCCTCTGTTAGCAAACAGTGAACAATGCTTACAGGTCAAAGACTGCTGTCTTATTGTTACAGACTTGAACTTGACAATAGTTTATACCCTCTCAGGACAAAACCATTGAGTGCAATCTGAAGATAATGGGGGATTTACTGGTTGCTGATTCTGTGGCACCTGAATTGAATTAGAACTTGACCATCATTTGATGGGTTTGTACCAGATTCCAAGTAAGCAATTGATTCAATTGTTTACTTAAAGGTTAGTGACATCATTAGGAACACTTGAAACTGCCCCAAGAACCAAATGAGTTGAAATATATACCAGCTGTTCACTAGCCAAATTGTGGATCTCCCCTGGAGAGGATTTGTTGCGTTAAATTGATTTAGACTTAAGGAATAATTCAAGCATAAACATAGGAGTATTCTATTCTTGCCGGGTAGGATAAAAATAGCCCATAGGAGAGCCACACAGCAGGTTTCACATTGCTACTAATGATATTGACATTGTTTGTTTTAGAAATGCTAGTGAACGTTTGACTTACAAGATTTCTCAGGAGAAGGCTTGCATAGTTTTACTTGGATTCTAAAGAGTAGCTATCAGCCCAAGTTGAGGACTACCCGCCAATCATGTCATTTGACCTTTAAAGTAAATTCAAGCAAACTGGTAACTAACATTAAAAGCAAACATTATTGGTCATGTCTGAATTATTTTCAGGTCTCCATTTTCTTTGTGCAAATGTCAGATGTGTCCACACTCAAGCATAATGGAAGTAAAAATATTTTGTTCCACACAATGACAGCTCTAAAATTTTCCAAATAGAAGCTGATTAAAGTTCTTTTGTTACTTGCTTTTGGTACCTACAAACAAACTGGCCACGGTCCAAGAGGTCAACCCTCACCTCAAGAGTCATGTAATGTAAATTTTCAGACTGATGCTCATCATAGACTATGCGTGTCATTAACGCCCTCCTTCCAATATTGAGAATTTCCTGCACAAGTTTAACACAGAGAGACATGATTCCAGTCTGATGGAAATGTGTCACACCACAACAACAACAAAATTTGTTGAGTATAGCCAAGTGTCTCTATTAAAGGAGAGAGGAGCACGCAACTAACACGGCATAAGTAAAAAAAAAAAATGACATTGTGAGTATTGTTGAGAGTTATGGTACATGCGTGATAAATACAGCACTAAACAAGGGGTACTGTGTGATACTCACCCCAGCAAGGGCCCTATAAATTATTAATTTGTGTTTATCTTACTTCTTTGCAAGTTTTATTCCAGAATAAACTTGCAGGTACGCCTAGTAAGGGGAGGAGCTTATCGATTCAAGCAGTGCATACATTATCACGGCGCGACTAACACATGTCGGGTGGCATGCATCGGTCAGGCATGGTAAGCTCCAGACCTATGCACGTGCAATCTGATTGGTTGGCAAGAACTCAATTTTTTTCTTAACTTGTGCCTGTTAGTTGCTGGCTCCTTCTCCCTTTAATTCCAATCCAAAATTAAAGGTCAGATTTATAGAGTCATTGAGGACTGAGATTTCATTCCTCCATTCCTGGACACAATTCACTTCCAAGTTTACAATCTAATGGAGATAAGAGTTCAATAAAAGTCTGTCATGTGTAACAAAGTAAAGTTAATGGTAGCATTGCTGCTTGACAATTTTGGTGTACATTGGTGCTGGTACATGTAGGTTTTCAGAATGCATTTCACATGTAGGTGATGTTTTTCAAGTTACCAAAGTACAAACTACTTGACTACAATCATAAAGTTTGGACAATTCAAAGATTCATCTGATATTAGGTACAGTACAGCCTCCTCTGCTGTACTGCACCTTTGATTTTGAAGACAATTTGAAAAGAGAGAGAAAAAAAATCACATTGCTAAAACTTTACTCTTATTGTTCAACTGTAAAACTACAATTTTGTCGAATGTCAGCGATTCTCATTTCAGCATTGTGTACAGACACGGTACTGTATTTAGTGGAAGATTGAGGCTCCACGATTTACGTTACTTCCTCTCTCTCTGTATATATTTGCTGTAGTTTTTTATTGCAGAAACTGTCACATTAATCTTCAGAAATGACTGCTCCTGATATAAATGTTGTATGATTACTGTTCATCTCCAGCTCTATGTTTCTGTCTCTAATAATGGATTGTACGTTTCTCTCTTTTCCAAACAATCGTACGTGCAAGTTTTCTTTTAC
>JZLH01S0619097.1:3988-16452 GCA_001188425.1 Eucidaris tribuloides
AAAAATGCCTTTTTTTTCAAAATGAAATGTGCCCTTGGTGAAATGACGCATGCCCCTTTTTTCAAAATGAAATGTGCCCTTGGTGAAATGACGCATTGCCCTTTTTTTTTTAAAATGAAATGTGCCCTTTGTGAAATGACGCATGAATTTTTTTTCAAAATAAAATGTGCCCTTTGTGAAATGACGCCGCTGTTTTTTAGTCTTCATTTTTTTGTAAATTTTCTCCTTTTTTATATTCATTTTTATTCTTTTTCCCAGTAACGGAGCACGTATAGGCCTACAATAGACATAATTATATTCAACTAACATTTTTTGCCTAAAAAGGGCATTTGGCATCTCGTCGTAATGCCCTCATGGGGTACCAATATTATGCCATCCTACTGTTTGCCCCATCCCCCCCCCATTTTAAAGGCAAATAATGCCCTTTTTTCTAAGCTAAAGGTGCCTTATCTTGGTTTGTACCCATACTGAGTGAAGTGAAACCTTTATATAAGCACATTCGTCACTGAAGGTGATTTTCTTTTGTATTTGTTATTGTTTATTTGTATTTTTGCCTCTGACTGTCTGATGGGCACATAGAGAAAGGAAATACTTTGTTCAAGGAAGAGGCACATTATGTACAAGGGCCATTTTGGTCTCTCATCTTAGAGCCGTCTGCGGTTGCAAAAATGTATTACATGGCCTTATTTTATATGCCCTTTAAGCGATAAAAAGTGTCTTTCATGAGGGAACTTTCCTACGGTCGCCCTTTCTTCTCTTTAACAACAAAAAAGACTTCTTACGGAGAAGAATGCCCCTTTTTCTGTAACAGAACTTCACGTATTCGCAATGTGCATCATGACTGTGTAATTCATAACGAAACTAGTTTATCATCTCTGCCCTCCTTAAAGTATTTGCTTATTGATTCTTATGGATCCGTTTTATCTATATGTTCTTCATCTTTTTAACACACTGCAAAAATTCTGAGTTGTAATAAGCGCCAGAATAGACCACAAAGCGAGTTTTACAACTTAAAATTTGAATTTTTTCCAAAACCGCTCGCTCTCTACGCTCGCTCGCGCGGTAGATTATATTTCATGTTTTAATGATCAGAAATCCCCTTCATAAAGGTTATGCTCTAGTTACATTACAGTGAAGAAACAACTACTTTCTGCAGAAAAGTGTGAATTAGACAGATGTTCTTTATCTTTTTTTTATACTAATAGAATTCTCAGTAGTAATTAGCGCCAGAATAGACCACAAACCGAATTTTACAACTTAAAATTTCCATTTTTTCCAAAACAGGTCGTTCGGTACGCTCGCTCGCGAGGTAGATATATTTCATGTTTTAATGATCAGAAATCCCCTTCAAAAAGGTTTTGCTCAAGTTACATCACTGTGAAGACACAACTACTTTAAGTAAAAAAGTTTGATCTAGACAGATGTTCTTTATCTTTTTTAAGATACTACAAAAATTCTGAGTTGTAATTAGCGCCAGAATAAACCACAAAGCGAGTTTTACAACTTAAAATGTCTAATTTTTCCAAAACCGCTCGCTCGCTATGCTCGCTGGCGGATTATGTGTATATATTATACCCATTTCAAAACTGTGGGTTAGAGTTAGATTGCCGCAAAAAACAGCAACTTCAAGCAGAAACCTAATCCGATGGTGAAAATATCTGCATGCGACAAATACCCCTTTTGACGTATAAGTGCCCTTTTTGGACTCCCCCCCCCCCAAAAAAAAAACTACGTTCCGCCGCCCCTGGAGAGTTCCATATTTTATCGAGGCCATGATTCCTGATCGTTTTGTGGGCGACGATCATTCGCGGGTTATTTAACTGAAAGTCGCCTGATCGCCGTGTTAGATATGAATGTACATGAGTATTATGAATAAAGAAATTTGAGAAATTTGGTGGCAGTATGTTGAGGTTGTATTTGTGCATAAATGTGACACATTGTATATAGAGATCCCCTGCCTTTAATATATATCAAGAAAAGGAGAGGACCCAAAATGGATCCTTGCGGGACGCCGCAATTGATTGTCAACTTCGTTGATTCCACTGAGTTAAAAGTAACATATTGTTGGCGATTGCGCAAGTAGTCTTCAAACCATGATATGACAGATCCCCTCGATGCAGTATGTTTGTAATTTATATAAAAGTTACATACGTACCAATATTCTATATTGACTTTTCTCATGATCTTGATCATTTATCCTGAATTTGAATTCGTTTCGCCTTTTCTTCAGATATTTTTCATTGCCGTGAGGGGTTCTACACGAACAATTATCAGAATTGACGATATCGAAATATTTGAAATACCGACAACTACGACAGGTAATATTACAATGTCATTACGTTTGATCTAAACAATCGAAGGTCATCGGTATTCTCCGTTCTGTTTTTACTTTAGTCATGTATCTGTAATTTTACTTATATCTGTTACAGAAATTCTGGAGAGCATAATTATTGTTTAAATACTTTTATTTACGTATACTTCTAACAAAGTATCCAGTACCAACAGATTTTATATTTTGAGGAGCAATAGAATTTATTGAAATTGGTGTACAGTTTCAGTTGAACATTTATTCTGTTACATCACGACTATTGCAGAATTGCCAACAGAGGGCGTCCTTCATGGGATTTAATCAAACTTTCAAAAATCAAAATCTTGAATGGAAAATTCAAATTTGCTCAACCTATTACCGTTGATTTCTTCTACAATTCTTTCATTGATTGAACCCATGTTGATGTCTGAGGAAAATTCCCCTTAACAACGAATATTAAAATATAACATTTTGACAATCGCCCAGTTTTACCCATATTATTCAGTTCAGGTATACTTGGTCATGTCAGAATGAAATAAATGATTATCTTTTCAGCATTGTATCATGATACGAGTTATTGAAAAGTAACTTAAAGCCACTGGCTAACATTGTGGAGCTTCAAGTTAAAAACAAATGTCAAACTGTGATATGTCAGCTACATAGCAGTGTTCAAACAAACATATAAACACCCTAGAATACGCAAGTTTGGAAAGTTAAGCAGCCACTGAAATGGTATGCATGAATAAGCAATTAGTACTCCACCCGACTATGAATTAGTCAGATCTACACACATTAAGCTTATGGGAGGAAATGGGTAGGTGAATCTGGTCAACTTGAGTGCTTGTAGATTTTCATTCGTTTAAAGCACTAAATCATCACTTTGAATTAAAATTTTTTGCAGGGCTTCATTTTTAGACCTTACCAAAGATACTTTAAGCATGAAAGATTATGTAGCTCACAGTTTTTTAAACTGTGGTCAATGTTAGCCTTTGGCTTTAATATGGTCCTGTACTGTAGTCAGAAAGCTTCCGCAATACAGCAATATCAAATTTAGACACACATGTACACACATACAAGCGCGCGCACGCGCGCGCACACACACACAACACATACACACAAACATACACACGCGCGCGCACACGCACAATACTAGATTGCAAGCCGTGACTAGATGTTCATTATTTGACTTTTAATAAATAAAGTTGGTATCAAATGTGTCTGTCAGTGTAATATACTGTATGTAAATGAAAAATGATGTATATATACTTATTGGTGATCCGCGTATTCGCGGATCACCATAGATTTTGTACCAAAGTTTTTTTTTATTCCTGTTTCTTTCTGGTCACTTTTTTGTGAACACCATATCTCAAAAATGACATCGTCAATAATCTTGTAACTTTGCACAATTATGTCCCATATCAAGACCTCGACATTAAAATTGTTGTCAAGATAGTTACAGATTCGTGACGTCATATATGACGTCATTAGTAAAAACCGATAAATGTTAATATCACAAGATTGAAGACGAATAACACAATCTAATTTGGCAGAGGACAAGTAAAGGTCATGGGCCAATTTGTGGACATAACCACGTCCGTGCGCGCGTCTCCACGGGCGTGTACGGATGCGTCAAAGTTTTAAAATGCTCCAAATGACTTTTTATTAACAGTATCATATGTTTCAGGTCATTTAGAGCATTTTGGTGCGCGCGTGTACGCGCACGTTTTTTCCGCGCGCACCTCTTTCCTGACTATATACCGTCGTTTTTTTCGATGGTTTTGGATGTCTGACTGAATTCCCCATTATTTAGAACCCTTTCCCGACCACCTGGATCCAAAATATCGCTTACAGGTCCAAAAAACGTAAATGCGCGTGCTTGTGCGCGTAGTGAATGAGAGGCATGTTTAAATCACTCTTAACTCTGTAGAATTAACGTTGACCTGCACTTTTTTCTGCTTATTCTGATAACCTTTGATGCGAAGATAAGATTTCAGCCATCACCTTGCACGTCAAATTGTTGTGACGTCAACTATGACGTCACAAACAAAAAGCTTATTTCGTGCATATCTCATGACTGGAGTCGAGTAAGATAGCCAAACTTGGTATACAGTAACTTCAGGTCAAAGGTCATCACTGGTTCTAATCATATGCCTGCGGGTGTCGCGACGAACGCGTACGCGCGCGTTTAATTTTAATTCTTGAATAAGTCTTAACCCTCTACAATTACTGATGAACCATACTTTTTATTGCTTATTCTCATAGTTTATAATGAGAAGATAAGATTTCAGGCATCATTTTACCTTTCAAATTGTTGTCAGGTCATCTATGACGTCATAAATAAAAATCGTATTACGTCTATATTTCATGACTGGAGTCGAGTAAGATAATCAAATTTGATAGACAGTTACCTCAGGTCAAAGGTCATTACAGGTGCTAATGATATGCGTGCGGGCGTCACGACGAACGCGTACGCGCACGTCGAATTTTACATTCATGTGTCAAAGAGAATTTAGTGCGAAAAGAGACTGGTTTAAACAGGCAATGCTACGTCATGCACATTGTCACAATCTCTTTAGATTTTAATGATCGGAGCGAATACGCGGATCACCAATTCGTCTCAGTGACGAATTAAAGTCTAGTCTATAAATGTATATATACGTACATGTATATACTATACAATTTTATAGAATAACTTAAAATAAATAGCTAGGTATACCGATTAAATGAATATACGCTAGTTTATAAACTCATATTCGAATCATTCAAAAATACAGAGGCAACAACGCAGTTGCCAACTACCTCTGCGCAAACAACCTCATCAGAGAGTTCCCCCGTGAATAACCCAACAACTGGCCAAGGTACGAAGTCATCACTCACTATTCCAGAAGGGGAAAGCACACTGCCTGGTATGACCTCTTCAGATGCAGTACCGGGGAATCAAAGTGGTAGGTTACAATGAAGAGCTTGGTTCCAAAACACGCTAAATCCACTTTAGTAACTTTGGAGAAATTTTCTGTGCCTGAGTCTGTACACGCGTCTATGGAAAAATAAAACTAATCCCCGAGATATTTCGTATTTGCTTGTCAATTTGACTTCAAATTTTGTACTATAACTAGATAAGTAGGTGGCAAATGGGTTGATGTCAGTAACTCAATTTTTGCTGAAAATGGATTTAGCGCATTTTGGAACTAAATGACATGAATGGGGGAAGTCCTAAACATGGGCTAACACTCTTCTAGAATTAGGTAAACTATGCACAAATGCAAGGATTCTACTATTAAATATTGTAGTCAAAAGTTGACTCATTTTAAAATAACGTCCAACAGCATGCTTTGTAACAGACAAATCTGTAGTGTGGCTTTATATGGAATTTAATTCTCTCGAGTCTCGAGAGAATTGAACTGCCGGCCTGTTCATGCTTGATTCGCCTTAAGTAAACAAACGCAAGACAGCTCCTTGCAACCAGGAGATTTACTCCAGCTGGCGTACATTTGGTCTATCTTTCAACCAGTTTTATTCAAAAGGCATTTTTTTATTCTTCCCAATCATATTAGGTTAAAGTGAAATTGACATCTGATAAAAGCACATAAAGTCTATAAAATATTAATTTTCAGGTCTTTTTTCGTATAGAAACAGGAAGTGTGTTCTCACAACATCAACCAATCATATTCGTTATGGTCTGTCTGCCTTTGACGTAACGTATACAGTCCCCTAAATGTGCAAAAGATACAAATCGCTAATTTGAAACAAATGGGAAAGCATGATACAGGAAAACAAAACACAGTCGTCGTTTGATCACATCATCGCATGAATGGAAATAGATACATTAATTTTAAAAAAAGATCATTGGAGCTGATAAGCATTTTAATTGTTAAAGGAATTTACGATCACGGATATCACTAGGTCTTGGACTTGTCTGAAAATAAGTGAATAAGTGAGGCGGAGAAGATAGAGCAAAAGAGAGTGTGAGAGGAATTACCCGAACCTCTGTTTTATTTTTAACTACTCATATTTATCTAATATCTTGATTTCATTTGTTTTGAACGGAAATGCTTTTCCATTGGTTGATTAAGAATACATCAAATTCAAAGTTGTCTCTATCTTAATTCATCACTAGGAGATGGTCCTCCCGTCATTCCAATTGTTATTGTTGTTGTTGTACTGCTGTTGATCGGACTGATGGTGGCAGTCATCTTCATTTATCGTCGATACAGGTATGCTTGATGTTATTGTCTTTTTAAAGGTAAATGACATGATTGGCGGTAGTCCTCAACTTGGGCTGGAACTACTCTAGAATCAAGTAAACTATGTAAGGATTCTCCTGTGAAAATCTTGTAGTCAAACGTTGACTCATTCTCAAATAAATAATGTAAATATTCCTCGTGGCAGGCAGACATGTTGTGTAGCTCTCTATGGGTCCTATTTTTATCGTGCCCCGATAAAATTAAAATATGTTCATGCTTGATTCTCCGTCAGTAAACAATTTAGAGACAAATCCTTCCAGCTGGGAGATCCACTCTAGCTGGTGTATAGTTGGCATATATTTCAACTCATTTGGTTCTTGAGGCAATTTCAAGTGTTTCCAATCATGTCACTAACCTTTAATAACCATATTAATTAGTGTAATTGGAGGATATCATTCGGAAAACCGATTTCATCTGTCATCAGAGTAGATAAGAACACATTCAAGGAGAAGTGGTGGGAATCGTAGTAGTAGTTACTACTTCTACGACTCCCACAACTTCTACTAGAAGACGTGATGGTAGTAGTCTGGGGTGGTAGTATTCGCAATAGTATTAGACGTATAGCAGTTTACAGGGACGTAATTGTAATAGTACAATTATGCTTCATAGAAGTAATAAAGGCACATTAACAGCTGAAAAATAATCGAATTACGCGTTTATCCGCATAGTTATTGAAGTTCGGAAATGACAATAGTGTTCGTTTATCGCATTTATTTGTACTTTTTGTTCCAACAAACAGACCAAAATTCAAAGGCGTAGCTTCGTCAAGGACTGATGCTTCAGTTGGAAATGACTATATGAATCCAGCATTCACATTTGATCAAAATACACGCTCACATCCAGATCTTATTCAGGGAGTAAACGCCACAGAGAGTGGAGATGCTTCAATGGTAGGAGAGCTCGATGCAAACGGACAACAGGAAAATGTGTACTCCGATTTACAGACCAATGTCGGGGACAACATGACGTCAACAGCAAACACATCTTATGCAGCTCTTGACAATGGACGAGTCCATCATTACCCACAAGGAACCACGCTTGACAACGTTGGTGCAAGTGTTTCTGATGGCTCGGTGGAAGAAAATAACTATCATGTATACCAATCCACAAACTCTGTTCGGGAGAAGGTTCCCCAAAGTGATACCAACACTCTAGATAGTCACCTGTTTGATAACACCAAGTATTCATCTTTGCGCAATGGTAAAGAATCTACAACCAACGTTGGTTACCAAGACTTGCGAACATCCAGCAATCATCAAGCAGAGAAATTAGCTAGCAAAGCAACTGATGAAACTCATGGATATCAAAGCCTACAAACGGATAACAAACAAATGAAGGATCAGATGCATGGAAAACTGGAAGAAGAATCCGAGTACCATGATTACCAAGACCCAAATAGTGTTAACCCTGACAATAAAACACCCACCGACGCCGAGGCATTTTATAACGATCAATACAACTTGCTTCACTCTGGAAAAGAGACTGGTGATTACCATACCTATCAGTGTCCGGAAAATGAGAATGAAACTCCTGGACTTTACGAGGATCCTGACAGAAAGACGAACCAGGCAATGGATAATGGCTACACCTCTTTGAAACATGATACGGTACAGGACAGTAAAAATGACAATATGACACACGAGCCGATTTATAGTGACGAGGTTTACGGTGAATTGGAAGAAAGTTCAAGAAATCAATCGAACTCTCATGCATATCAGGTACTCGAAGCTATGACAGGTAAACCTTCAACTGCGACATCTGATGGGCATAATCCCAATGGTTCGCAGGCACCTGCGGATGGCGCATACATGTCTTTACAGAATGGTTTCCAAAACGAAGAAGAAAATGTCTACACTGTACCAACCGATAAACCTGAGGGGGTCGCAACCGCTGAATCAACAGACGGTGGTGCTTATGTTACTCTTGAAAATCCAGCGGAACGGGGGTATGAAGGTAGTGAGGGCACTGCAACTGTCAACGGTCTACCGCCCAAACAGAACGACTATTTGGAATTGTATGGTGACTCTGTGACCGATGATCTTGACAGAAGTAAAGACCAAGCAATAGAAATCCCTGGATACCAAAGCCTTAATAGGGCCCCTAAAATCGGAATTGAGACAAAACACGTAGAAAATAATAGGGATGAGCCAGATTACCACGATTATCAAACTCTGGAAAATAAAATGCCTGCAAATAAGAATGCATTTGAAAGCGATCTGTACAGTGTACTGGACAGTGGGAAGGAAGTAGGCGACTATCATCCGTATCAGACCCCGGATAGCATGAATGACGACACTGCCGGATTATACGAAGATCCGAATCGGCCTAGAGATCCGGATAACGATGCAAGCTACGATTCTCTGATGAGATAAATATAGCCACAACACCTCTATCTGCGTAAAATAGCTTTTTACCACAAAAGACACACAAATACACACATACACACAAAACACACACACACACAGAAACAGACATACACACACAGACAACACACAACAACCACACACACATAACCGAAAAGAGCTACATTGTGGGGGGTTCCTGTATGTCGCAGGTGTGGTGTCCATAAAAGGTATAAAAAGCACATTTGCGAGTGTATTGATTTACCCCCACAATTGCGAAAATACGCCCACAATGTTACTCCTGCACGCCCGCAACATACATATGACACACAACACACTAAAGATACACCCACATCATTATGGGAGTAAAAAAAAAAACCGTTCAATTCTCTTTAGCACGCCCACTGTTTGTTTTAAACCGGTTTTATAAAATGTTTCATTCTGGGGTTTCCACAATGCCGAAATACGCCCACAATGTAACCTCATAATTAAACATACCCCACAATGTACCTCCTCACACTCACACACACAACACCACAACACACGACACACACACACACACACAACACACCCACACACACAGCACACCAGTATGTGTTCAAGTCATTGTTTCGAGAATCATAACCGCGAGATGCCTTAGCCCAAAATAATGTGACTAAAGCGCAGCATACATTTACGACCTGTGCAATCACTGCACATACCTAAAGATAAACAGCTTAAGCGGCACGGACGATAGAATAAAACTGAGTTATCGCAATTTATTTGCGGTCTGTACTAAGAACTATTAATTGACATAAATTATAGCATTCTTTTGGTGATTGTTTCTCTTTAAATGTATCTTCCAATAAATTTTAATCTCACGTTGATGGCAAACACCTGAACTGTTGAAATAATTACAGGTGGAAATGTAAAAGTCTGACTTCTTTCAAATTACAGGAAAACCATCAAATCACTCATAAGTGCATCGCACATGCAGAGATAGATGTCTTAAGCTAGGGCATTAAAGATTGTTTTGTATACATGTATATTCTTGTGTATTGTGCATACCGGTATCTATACAAACAGGTATTTTCATTTACTCCAATAAACGGCTGGCACATTACTTGTGGTATTTGTATATTCATGACATGCTGGGTGTTTTCTATCTTTAGCCCTTTTGTGCCGTTAATATGTTATTATTTCTTAGGTATTATACTGAGGGCTTTAGACATTTTCTGGAGGGGCGTCGTTTTCAAGCCACCGTGTTCATGACTGTCTATCCCCTCCCATGCAATGATAGTTATGTTTCAAAGATTTTAATGTAATCTGATGATTATTGTTGACATACCTCTTGCATAATCTATCTATGCAATGATTATTATTGCACAGAAATGAATAATCAATCAATCAATCAATCAATCAATCAATCAATCAATCAATCAATCAATCAATAACAGTCTTTCCTCACTAATTAAAATCTTACGCACATGCAAAACGAGGTACAAAGTATTTTTTTTTCCTATGCCTCCATTAGGTTATGTTATGTTGCATATCCCTTCGATCCGAATTTTGATTTTGTAATTTTTACAACCACCTTCTAAAATAATGGTTTTAAATAAGTTTTGAAAATATTACGATATCACTATCAAAATAGCCTTGTTAACCATTGTCAATGCATGGCATTCTAATGCAACATTTCATGCCCAAGGGGAAATGGGTCATAAACTAAAATTTTCATGATTTTTACCTTTTATAAAGCATTTAAAAAGGGTTTTGAAAAGTCAGTTTCTCCATGACTTCATTTTCACCACATTTCATGTACAGACAATTGAAGCATGTAAGGCCATGTAGTTTATACGTTATTTTAGTAACTGGAAGTATTTTAAAAGAAGTGTACCTATATAAGTGTACTTAATGTAGCATTCTTAACTCTATCTTCAGTAATCAAGATTGTAAAACTGTATTGCACAAGTGGGTTATAAGTGATTTTGTTGTTTCATATGGCTCGGTATTTTATGCTATTCTGGTCATCATTTATAGGTAACGAGTTTTGATAATGTGTTTTTTGTCAGAGACTTGTGATGTTTTCAATTTTATAAAGCGTTTAAAGATGGTTTTGAAGTGCATTTTCATGGCGTCATGTTAACACCACACTGTATGTGCAGATATTTATAGTACGTAGGGCTATGTTCAGATTTATATTAATAATTCTGAACAATGTGAAAATTTACCTTCAAGTGCATTTAATATCAAATTCTTAATTCTTCATTTATCGCGATTATGCAACTATATCGCAAATAAGTTAGACACTTATTTTTTTAGTAACGTTGATGTGATATTTACACTAGTATTTCATGTAATATATTATGTTGATCATCATTTTGGATCCGAGTTTTGATAATGTATATTTACCACAGACATCTAATGTTTAAAGGAAGTGAAAATTATGATGATCATCATGTCACTATCACAATAGCCTTAATTAATATCACTTCGATTATCAATATCAATGGAAGGTTCATTCTAATATTTACAGTATTAGAATTGGAATTTGTATTGTGCAATGTTTTATGCTTTCATTTCTAAACCATACTGTATGTAGAGACATTTATAGTATATTGTTCGAACTTGTTTTATTTATTGAAAGCAATGTGAAAATTTGCCTTTATTACTGTATTTTTTTTTAATAATATCGTAACTCTATCTTCAAAAATTAAGATTATACAACTCTATTAGACAGAGGTTACGCAGTGTGTATTAGTAATTTTATTCTTTAATTTACCTCTGTAATCTATGTTATGTTAGAGAGAGATGTATATGAGGAACAATGAATGATTAGATTGTTGGAAGGATGAAAGATAACGTGGAAAGGTAAAAGGCTAAAGTAAGTATGATTGTGATCGTTAACGGCGATAATTGAAAAATATGTAGCATTTTTGATTAAATTGTGAGTAACTAATATCGAGGAAAAAAAAGGATGGTAGATGATTTGAGATGAAAGGTAAAGGTCAAAGTCAATGGGAATATAAAGAGTATGATGGGCTCGGTTATCTGCGATTAAATTGAGACGGCTGCTCGGATTCTCTTGTAAAATTGGGTGAAGTAGTGTATTATGAGGAAATGAACTGATTAGATTTGGTCCAACAAAGCCAAAGTGACGGCCTAAAATATGTCTGATTGGGCTGTTACCGCGATAACATGAAAAGTTGTCGGAGGTTGTGAGTAACTTGGTCGAAGTAGTTTCATGAAGCCACATATAACTGAGGATTTGGAGTGAAAGGTCAAAGGTCAAAGTATGGGGCATAAAATGTGTTGATTTGGGCTGTTACCTGCAATAACAGGACATGTCGGATTTTGTGTTAGATTGGTGGAGTTGATATGACGCAGCAATGAACTGAAGGTTTTAGAGCTGAAAGGTCGAGTTAAAGGTCAGGGGCTAAAATAATGTCTGATTTGGTTTGTTACAGTGATAACTTGAGTAAATGAATGTAGGAATTTGAAGTAAATTGGGAGAAGTAGTCTAATTATAAGGCACGCAATACTGAGTTCGATTGTTGGAGTTGAAGGTAAGAAGTAAAGGTCACAGGCCTA
>JZLH01S0619097.1:39169-59166 GCA_001188425.1 Eucidaris tribuloides
CAAAGCTTGTAAAGCAAGACACGAACTGGAACACAGGAATACAGGTTTACGGCTCCCAGTCCTTACAAAGTGACAAATTGTGTGTGCAAGACATATTTTGAATATTTGGATGCTACTAAGCCAGTACGAATTCACAAAGTTCGTTCTTCATCAGTTACAAAAAAACCGCATGACGCGTATTCAGATAATATTGCAAGGTGTACGATGTGTATAATGTCAGATGCTGGTTTATTTGAGTTAAGTGTTTAAGCTCATTCCATCGGCATGCATCAACTTCAAGGCAAAGGTATGGTTCAGTGACTGATATCCTTTTTTTTTGGTTGATTGCAGCATGTTAGGCTGGAAACGAGGACACGTTTTCACAAGTTTTATCGAGGACAGTTTGACGGATATCTGCATTGTCTTTTACACAGCCGTTTGGATGTTTAGATGATAAGATCTATGTTCATGCCATGTGACAGGAGCTGTGTAATATAAAGTACATTTTTCACACTGTGCACGGTATAACAGGAGTCTGTTTAAGTTTATTTCGTATATCATATTATATATGTTACCACGTAGCTAAGTGTCATACTTTCATCAATTAGGACATGCTAATGAAATAAAATGGAAAAAGATGAAAGAAAAAAAAACAAGTTAGGTACTGATAACATCTGAGAAGCTTCTCTATATTACAGACATACTTTATTGACTTCATACAGTATGTATTGTGGCATGTTCATGTACATGTATTTGAGCAGACTGTGAACTGCCTAATGCTACACTTTAACTTACATTGTGACTTAAATAATGAAAGTTTATGTCCAATGTCTATAACATGAGTAATGATGTGTACAAATGATTATTGACGGATAAACAATTCATATTCTGTAGCTTTGATTTGGAATATTAATGCATACTTGCCACCGTTGCACGTGTAGCTGCGCATGCGATATGTTAAGATTTAAGTGTTAATTCTGTATTGCATTGGCTTGTACTTGACTAAGAATTAGCCACAAGGGTTGGTTTGGATTTTACATTTGTTTCTATGTTTGTGAGGAATATGTGCATGTTACAGAGTGTTGATGCACAGATTATTTATTTGCATTCAAGTTGAACGGATTAAATTATGCTTAACATACCATATTTCAAAAGCACAATGGTTGTTACTCTTTTGAAATTACTGATGGAGCATCACTGTAAACTTGTTCGGTTGAATGTATATACATGTATAGTGTGCGTTGCTCAGTGAGACAGAGTTAGTTTTGAAGTATTCACATTATTCGAAACTGTCTTTCAAATGAATGGAAGATTAAGAGAACTTACTGGTCGATGTTTGTCCTTATAGTTCATGAGAAAGGGTGAGTGAGAAATAATGTTCGCAATCTTCGCCACCTATTATTCATTGCATTTGTGTCAGTTTTATGGTTCACTTAATTTATTGTGTGCTAAAAACTCGTCTCCACTTTAAGCTACGACGGCATAGCCATGACGGTCTATCCAATTATCTTCACTAAACCCTTTCTTCAATAAATAAGTATCAATAACATCGAAAGTAATTTCGTTTAATCCTTCCATTTTCATTCATAGGCCTATTATGTTTCCGACTCCCATTTTATCCCACACAATATCATCAATCTCATGCAACTCTCATAAACCATTCTTTTCATCTTCATGAGAAACTTTTTTCCTATTATATCAACTATCCACATTCCCTAAGCTTCACCAATCTTCTTGCCCGTGACCCTGCCATGCACAGTTGCTTTACAACCTCCATTATACTCTCCCCCATAAAATTCTTTCACCGTTTCCACTATCCGAATTCCAGCTTTTTTCCCTCACATCTTCCGCACACAAAATCTCTTCCCAACCTGGGGGTCCAAGAAAACACGGCCGTATACGCCGCGGGGAGGGGCAGGGGACAACCCCCCCCCCCCGAAATGTTCGAATCCCGCTCAAGTTTCTCTATGATTTTAGATTTTGAAATATCTTGATGAAAACATATATTCTTGCCGACCCCCCCCCCCTAAAAAAAAAAAAAAAAAAAAATCCTAGCGTAGGCTTATACGGCCTTGCCAGCTCGCGCATGCACCTTCGAGCCCCGATGGAAATACCAACAGTTTATTAAAGTCAAAACATTAAAGACCCCCTCCCCTGAGTCGGGCCAGGGCTGGACACAGTCCCCATAGCCTTCGCCAACTAATCCACTTCTTCCTCAAGGGCGTAGGCTGGGGGTGCACTGGGTGCACGTGCCACCCCCCCCCGGCAGAGCCATAGGAGTTCCGCTCCTGGCAAGCAAAACGAAATTTGCACCACTTTTTCTGCTTTCAACGCCCGATTTACTCAACTTTAGTTCCACCTCCCTAAGATGTGCATCCCCATGTCACTTTAGTTCCACCTCCCCGTGCCCAAACCAGCCTACGCCCTTGTTCCTGAACTCAACATTTGCTTTAAATCCTCAGTTTCTTCCTGTTCTTCAGCCTTACACCAAACAACATCGCCGCACAATTCAGTTCTCGCTCTCTCATCAGCCCTTCTCAGAATCACCATCTCATTTTCATTCATAGGCCTATAGCCTATACGCCATGTTTCCGACTCCTTTATCCCACACAATATCATCAATCTCATGCAACTCTCATAATTCTTTTCATCTTCATAAGAAACTTTTTTCCTATTATATCATCCACATTCCCTAAGCTTCACCAATCTAAATCTTGCCCGTGACCCTGCCATGCACAGTTGCTTTACAAACTCCACTTACACTCTCCCCCAAGTACGAAAATTCTTTCACCGTTTCAACTATCTGAATTCCAGCTTTTTTCCCTCACATCTTCCGCACACAAAATCTCTTCCCAACCTGCGGGGGTCACCGTGACCCTCTTCATCGGGCTTTGTGCATCTCCCACGAATCCATTTCCCACATTTCTCACACAGCACTGAATTTGCCTTTGTCAACTTATCCATATCCCTCTGCTCCACCCACTATCAATTTTGTCTTCCCAAGATTTACATTCAAACCCTTGCTCCCGACAAAGGCCACCGGTGTTGTAACCAAGTCATTTTTTCTCAAGTCAAGTCAAGTCAAGTCGCAAGTCATTCTGTCTCAACTCTCAAGTCAAGTCAAGTCACAAGTCAAGTCAAGTCGCAAGTCAAGTCAAGTCAACAAGTCGACAACATCAAAAATTGTGCCCCAAAATAAACAACTCCGCACAGTCTTTGCTACAGATGAGAACATTTTATTCAGATGGCCGGTGAATAAAAAAGGGACATCTGGAGGGTGCATGGATCAAGAATAAAGAGTTCTTAAATTTTTTATAAAAAAAAACAAAAATACCTCACTCATAACCATGCATACTATGTGCATTAAATTTAAAGGCATTATCAGGTGGCCCAGAAGAATGTCTACGAGTATGATCTGCGTATTTCTTCAACTTATCGGCAGAAAATGTCATTATATCTTTTATTTCGTTGGTTAGAACATTTCTTTTTCCAATAAAATGATACCAAGATCATTGATTTTGAGTAAGGCGCTTTTGATTCTAGGGCCATTTTCGCGAGTGCATAGCAATTTCCGAAAATTTCCAATTTTTCTACAAGGCGGCGGTCATCGGACGCGAGTATATCTCTGGGCGTCTCAAGCTAACCATACGGCGCGCATAGCGCGGCAACGCGATGACAATGGAGACACAGCTTCGCATGTCGTCTCCTTATGAAACCGATGGCATTTCAAGCCTTTTGTACATTGCGGTTTGTCCGGTATTGCGGCCGGTATGGTTAGCTGAGGACGCAGAATATCTCGAGCGTTCATTGACCGCCGCTTGCTGAAAAATTGTAATTGTGGAATAGCATTTGCCTCCGAAAAATGGCCTAGAATCCAAACTTACTCAAATCATGATACTGGTATGCATTTATTGGAAAAAGAATGGTCTTAACCAACTAATAAAAATTAATGCATTTTGCCGATATGGTGGAAGATTAGCGATATATGTAGCATTCTGTGGTCTGAGGCCACCTGTATGAACAATGTTTCTCAGTTATAAAAAAATCTGAGCTACACGACTTATGTGCTTTACAAAAGTGAAAATCTTTGAGAGACCATTCCAGCTTTTCCCCATTCAGCTTTTCCCTAATGAGGAAAAGCTGGAATGGTCTCTCAATGATTTTCACTTTTTTAAAGCACTTAATGTTCGTTTTAAACTGCAATTTTTTTTCAGGGCTTCATTTTTAGACTGTATCAGAGACACTTGTAGCATGGGGAATCGTGTAGCTCGGATTTTTTAAAACTGGAAACATTGTTATACTGTATAATGCCTTTAAATTTCATGCACATAGTATGATTATGAGTGAGGTATTTTTTGGTTGTATGGCATAGACTGCTGTGTTGCAGAATTTCCTATCGGTTGAGAATAATATGCCAATTTGTATCTGCTCATATTGTACTAGTGACAGCATAACTGTCCAAACTTTTGTGTTCTAGTGTGTTTATTTGTCCATTCAAACACTGTCAGATATGTCAGATAGCAAAGTTTGACAATTTTTTTTTAAACGGGTCTTCCACAGTGTTATATAGTGTCTTTGATCCTTATTATGAAGAATACCGGTACTTGCATTGAGATTTTAAAACGTAGCCTTAATGACGTACAAGTTACAAAAATGCATAATAATTATAAACAAAATCCATTTCGTTGGCCATTGATAAATCACAGTTAATACATTACAGTTCATTGACCCTTTCATTCACAATGATGTTTATAGGATCACCCGCAGGGGCGTATAGGCTGGTTTGGGCATGGGGAGGTGCACATCTTGCGGAGGTGGAACTAACTTGGTGTGGGGAGGTGCACATCTTAGGGAATGATAAAAGGAAGTGCTAAACACACAAAAACGTGCGGGGGGATCGCTTCAAATGGCCTGTCCCCACCCGTGTCCAACAACCTCAGAAATGACACCCTAAAGCGGCGTAACTAGCTATATAACGCAAATTTGCAAACCCTATAATGGGCGTACATCAGAAAAGCTACCTAGTAGCGTGACTCCGGAAATCACGTTATTCTGTTACGCTAAGTGGCGTGAAACAGGATCCATATTTGACACCTAAGTGGCGTAAACAGTGAAAATATAATTTTTATACCCCAACCATGTGCTTCTCATTCTAAAAATTAGTTGTATATGCGCAACCGAAGAGGTTCGACTTAACCAAATTTTATATTTCTCCATTATTCAAAATGTCATGTGCGAGGATGTTATCGAATCCATAAAAATGCACCCCTAATGGGCGTAATCTACATAACCACAGTTACTAGTTAGTATCCGCTAATGGCGTGAGCGTGAGAAAGGCTACCTAAGTGGCGATTCCAGCGAAACGGTGCTGAAAAAGCTACCTCTTTTTCCAAAGACCGTCGACGACGCGAAGGCTGGAAAAGGGCCCTTTTACGTACGCCTTTTTCTGGACGCGGGTGCGTATAGCAGGCCGTGTGGAGAGCGACCCCCCCCCCCCGGGGGGAAGGTGAACTAAAGTTGAAGAAAATGCAGGCGCTGAAAGCAGATAAAGGTGGAGAAAATTTTTTTGCTTGCCGGGGCGGGAATCTCTTTGGCTCTGGCGGGGGGCGGGGGGTGCAATCACGTGCCCCAGTTGCACCCCCCAGGCTATACGTCCTTGACCCGGGGGCGGGGGGGCGACGGCGAAACCGCGGAGGATACCAGAAGATTATGGAAGGTGGTGGGAATTTAAAACAGTATTTTCCACTGTACCATGTATATCGTAATACCGTTTGACCTCGATTTAAAAATTTATCGAGTCAACTCAAAAGTTTCAAGTGTTTTTGCGGCAGGTCAAGTAGTCAATCTCAAGTCATTCGTCTACCAATAAAGGGGGTCAAATCCGGGCGGGGGGGAACGGAGGTCATGTCCCCCCCCCACGATTTTAGAAGGTGGGGGACATATCAATGTCCCCCCCCCCACGAATTTGCATGTGCATGCCAAAACTGTGATTGGTGGCAATTGTGTGGCAGGGTCGAAAAATATTTTGCTGGCAAAATATGGTTTTGGTCGGAGCTCCCTCTCCCCCCCCCCGCCTTGTCAGAAATTGTTTGGCTGGTAATTTGGCAGGTTGAAAATTTTGGCTGGCAAAATATGGTTTGGTACAGGTTTCTGCATGTGATGTCCCCCTACATTTGAAAATGGATTTGCGCCCATGCATACAAGTCAAGTCAAGTCTCAAGTCATTCGCCCACAAGTCAAGTCAAGTCTCAAGTCATTCGCTCACAAGCCAAGTCAAGTCACAAGTCATTTGCCCATAAGTCAAGTCAAGTCGCAAGTCAGAAAAATTGAAGACTCGAGTCTGACTCGAGTCCAAGTCACCGACTCGAGTCAACAGCTCTGAGCTTAGGCCACCTTCATTTCCAAAACTGTTCCTTCAGTTCCTCCATTGCAGCATAGCATCGCGTTCATAAGATTCTCTTGCACTCCCCGTAACATCAAACATAATTGAAATAAAATTAGCGGAGACATCGCAGAACATCAGTACAAAACCATGCCCTTCACCTCAAACTTCTCAGAAAACTCAGACCCACTACACCTACACCTACAAGGTGCAGAGCAATTTCTACCGCGGTATTCGAGCAATTCTGCACCCTTCTGCGCTCGCCCCACTCCATTATGTTTGTAAGTTTGCACCTTTTAGGTGCACATTTATGCAAATTTATGGATGTTTTCTCTTCCGAAGCCTGATGTGAAGTTCTACCATCTGTTTCTATGAATACAATCTCAATACGGAAAATGTAACTTGCATACATTATACTATTTTCTATGTCGGACAAGTTCTGACAAGCTTTCAGTGTCAAAAACAATCTTTGTTCAAAAGGTATGCATGGAATTTGAATATATTACGAAAACGGCCTATTGGTCCAAAGTTTGCACCTCAAAAGGATGAAAATAATGCACCTTCGGCTACAACACTATATAATTATGTGAAAATACACACCTTCACGGCCAGCGTGTGCCACGTGGGTAAAGCGTCCGTCTCACGTGCGGAAAGTCGCAGGTTCGAGCCCCTTATATTTTGTACGAGTTTTCAAATATTTGTAAATGTTAATAAAGTGTATTATAAAATAGCACTTGAATGAACGTAAATTGCGGTTCACACACAAAAACACACAGTTTGCAAGAAAAAGAAGAATACTTTTTTTTATTTTCTATGGTGCAACTTTGCACCTTTCAGAAAGGTGCAAAGTTGCACTTTTAAGGGTGCTCCCATTGTGACATTGGTCTGCACCTTTAAAGGAGCAAAGTTGAGCCTATAGTGTGCAGTAGGAGGAGGAGGTCTTTGATACCCTAGTAGTAGGCCCTAGTAGAAATAGCAGTAGGGATATAGTAATAGCAATTGTAAAAGAAATACGGGGATGGGCTACGGATGCCCCCCAAGGGCGTAGCTACGGGGCCCCAGGTGCCCCCCCCCCACAAAAATTATGACTGTGAAAAATTGTTGATCTGGGATTTGGAGAAAAAAATGAGAAAAATTTTGGACCTTAATTTGGAGTAATTTGTTTTCTTCATACCACAACCCCCCCTGTGATCGTTTTTGGTGATAGGGTGAGCGGTTAAAAAAATTGCGACTTGAGTTGGGGAAAAATATTGTATATCCCCCACCCCCGGGTTTCGGGATATATATTGGCGTGACCGGAAACAATTGTAGCGAGTTTCGGCTTGGATTTGTGCCCCACAATATTTCAGGTCCCCAGTAACCCCTGCTTGAAAAATCAAGCACTATGCCCCCCCCCCTTTGATTCACTGATATTCACGATTTTGTATAGACTGAAAATCGTCGTTCGAAGCGTTTTTTAACAATTTCTGATCTTCCAGTGTTCGTATAAGGAAGAGATCCGTGGTAGCCGACGTGCCGCGGAACCATATCTCGGACCCGGGGGGGGGAGGAGGTCGCTCGCCACACGCCTGTCTCCCACCGTGTCAACAACCTCAGAATTGCCTAACGGCGAAACCTACATACCAATTTGACTAAATGGGTAAACTAGAAAAGTAACGCTAAGTGGCGTGACTCGGGAATCCACTTATTCTGATACCCTAATTGGCGTGAACAGGGAATCATAATTTGTACCTAAGTGGCGTAAACAGTGCAATCAATAATTTGATACCCACCAAGATAACTTTCATCTAACATTATTGTACATTGCGCACCGAGAGCGTTCACTTACTTCATAAATAATATTTCCTATTATCAAACGTTAATTGTGTGGAATGTTATTTTTTTTTTATTTTTTTTTAATTCCAAATTTGCCCCTAAATGCATATCTACATAAACCATTAGTAACCTAAATGGCGTGTACATGTAGAAAGGCTACCCTATGTGGCGATTGCCGCAACGGTGCTGAAAAAGCTACCCTTTTTCCAAGACGTCGCGACGCGGGCTTGAAGGGACCCTTTACGACGCTTTCTGGAGCGGGTGGTAGCCAGGCCGTGTGTGAGAGCGACCCCCCCCCCCGGGATCTCGCGGTAAGTCGTTTTTGGTCTAGATTTGTACCAGCAATAAGAAAAGACTTTTCTGCGTATTGACACCGCAACCTACGGGTAATTCCCGTACCTGTAATGTTCTGGACATTGAGGGCGCAAAACTTTAAATTAGAGGATATCGAGCTGGATCGGCGTGGTGGTGTTTACTTTCTCAAGATTCTCAGAATTACAGAATTCAGGAATGTTATTCAACGACTAACTGGACGTTGCTGGTAGTACCTTGGCATAATTCCAATTAAATCGGAACAATCTGTACAGACATTCATCTTTTCGAGATTTTCAGCGTCGTCTGCAGAGCTGAAACTTAGACTCATCGGAGACCCAGATTCGGACTGCACTTGGTGCCCGCGCGCCCCCGGTAGTGGCGGTGCAGTGACCGCTTCCTAATTCCTGTCAGTGGCCGTAATTGTGCAGCTTAGACGGACTAACAAAGGCTTACTTAGTGCCGATCGAGTTTTCAACCAGGATCCGATTTAAGTCCAAGCCATCTGTTGTTTTCCACAGAATTCTGACCGTGCATCGTTGCCACAGTCACCAGTGATATGGGCGAGGTAACTTATTCCAATTCAAGGATCTAGATCATATTCATAATTCGATCAACTGTCTAAAATATAAGATCTCTCACTCACGCATCCTTTTTGTGGGGTTAGTAGATCTATTTTTTAATTTTGTACACCTGTCTATAAACATATGCATTTTAAGATAAGAACGTACAATAAACATCCCTAGTGCTGTTAGTAGCTAAGAGTGCATAAGTCAACTACATATTTTATACTAGCCCTCTTATTCTGAGGTGATTTAATTACATTGCTCATGACTCAGAGCTGCATTATGGTATCAGTTTATATGCACATTCATATCTACTCACTCTTACTTCCTTTTCCTCTCTGTCAGAAATTTTTTTAGTATTCGATATCTCGCTTGTTTTGTCTTGAGTCTTCGCTATTCGAACCTCGTGACATTAAACTTACCCATTTAGCTTTGTATACTCAGCTAATCTCCCCTACAAGACTATTACTAGAGTGTATCAATTGATATAAAGGATATTGCAGTACGCTATGCTCAATTCGCATGGTTCGATAAGATTTGCAACTTTATGTTGACCCTTGAGCATCGAAGCAGTTTACAGTTCACCCGCTATCTCTTTGCATGTAGTATCCAGATGGGTACCCTTTAGTTCTACAACTATTTTGAACTTCCACCGTTAAGCCAGTTCTGCTAACGAATCGTTCTATCGATGCTATTCCGTAGGCCTAGTTCATCGTGTTCCTCCCCGAGATTTTCATGAAACCCCCCATGAGGCCCAATCCCCTAATTATTATCTACTTCCCGAATACATCAATACATTCATCTCTTTCAAGACTTTTCCAGCAAAGTTCCAAGGCCATAAAGTCAATCTCACATTAGCCTTTGGTTACAAGCAGTTAATTTCATATACGTAGGCAATAAGAATCTCCGTTTATTCGTATTTACCACCTGGAACTAGATTAATAGTGCGTTATATTCCATAGCAAATTTTAAATCACTTCACAGCTTCGTGCTCCCCCCGTGTAAAAATTAACCATCCCAATTATAAATCCGTAGATAAGCCCGGAGGACTTGCTTATCCTTCCGTAGCTGTTTTAAATACACAATTTGTGACCCCTCACCAGGGCAGATATTGCAGGCCTAATACATTGACAAATAGAATGTGTCGATCATTCTTATTCCAGCATTTCCTACCCATAGTAAATTGCTATCGCACAGCGTAATTTTTACACTCCAAAGTATGCACAAACTTTATGACTGGCCTCTCGCGGACTATGAGATAGATTCTGTATAATTCTATATTAGAGCTTGGTTGTGCAACCTTGTATATATTTGAGCATTCTTCTTTATATGCATTAATGGGCTTAAGGCAATAAACATATGTCCTCCATTTTCATTTTAAACATTCTGAACTATGGGTCGACAGCCTGCTAGCGTGCTCTTCTCACCTTTCTGCCCTACTGTTTGCAACGGTAATGCATTACTTTAAAATGTAGGAATTTTCTTTATTTAGATTCTCTTCATACCTCTTAAAGTTCATGCTCCTTACATACGACACATTATTGTATATTGTGATATACTACTCTATGTCCACTCTTTAGATCCCAGCATACATTCCTTACATCTTTAAAATTTTTTTTAATTTACGCTGGCCAACTGCCGATGCTGTACCCTGGCCACTGCCAACCTCATCTGCCTTCATGATGATCAAATAATAATTGTAAATGCTGCGCATTTACCTACTTCGCGCTCGCTAATTGAACCATAGACGGCCCATTACATAAAACAACATGTTATCATCAAGTTAGTGATTTTTTTTTGGCCTTCTATCATCCAATTTGACAGAGGAAATTTTATTTTCTTCTGTTTGTCATGCTCTATTATAACGTTTCTTCTTAGGAACAAACATGACCACTGACATTCGTATCATCAACACCTTGTTTCAGTATGAGTCTCAAGTTGTGCCTGAACCAGAACTTTTGTTGCCACTGTCTTGAGAAACGAAAGGATCATTTACACTCTATTTTTTTCAGACTTTTTATGAGCCAAAGTACTAGAATTATTGTATTCCGCCGATCGGGTAACGAAACTTTTTAAGCTGATGCCTTTTGCCTCCTGACACCGCATCCACATGACCATCTTATTACCTTCGTTGTCTATCCTCTATTACGTTTGAGATACGTATTTCCCCTTTATGAGGTAATTCGAATTCTGCCCCTTAGGCACAATACTACTTAATCTTCTGCTGGACAATACAATTGATTACCATATTAGCATTGACAAATTATTCTACACATGGGGTCGTCATGAGATGACCTTTTTGTAGAATTCTATCTCTTCACGAAGTATTAATCCATGTAGTTGTTATAGAACATTCTCGAGCCACCGAAAACTCGGCTAACAGCTCCGTACGAGCGTGATAATCGTTAAATACTGACGGAAGTCGCGATTATCGTTATGTTATAGCCTACTTTCTACCATCCGTTTTTTTAGTGAAAAAGCATATATGAGGTCAGCGCGGACTAGTGTCTGAGCGTATCGAGGCTTCACTTGAAAAGAGTAATGGTTTGGCCCGCGACTCTACATACTTTGCTTGGTGCACTCTCTTGCTGGATTGATATCTGATTGTGAGCACTTTTGGATTCACGTGCCAAGTTTGCGTAGGTTAGAACATTTTACATAATTACAAGGTAATGAATTTCATTCTATATAATACTCATCTTCTGCTCCCACCTACTCTATCTACTCCGACTCGAAACTTGCCCTCTAGCATAAGTTTTTTTAAGTATACTTTCTGCTCTACCTGCTAGTCAGGTATCCACATTGATACCCATACTCTTAATTAAAACCAGTCCATACTTTTGAATCTGATTGGTGGCCCGATCATCCATGTTTTAGCTGTGGTACCCCTGGGTTCTGTTATGCCTTCTCTCCATATTCTCTTTTCGCTCTGATATGATCGCAAGCTGTCCTTCTTCTGATTGGAGCTCTAAGCATTTATAGGAATATGAGAGTCCTGGGAAGACTTGGAAGGGCCTGTACCTCACAAAAGAATTTCCAGCGACTGTCCAAGGCAATGCCGATCGACAAATAGTATAAACGATGAAAAGATTACATCTTCGCGTCTTGCTAGGAAACCCTCAGACGAGTCCCATAATAATTTGGATACTCTTGGTGCGTACCATTAAACTCGTTTATCTGATTAACCTGAGCAAGGACACAACCACCTCGAGACCAGGTTGTTACTATGTCATTGAAGCTCTCAGTTCATAAGTGTTAGCTGTCTGACTCAGATTAAGCAATGACCAATTTATTTTCTTATTATCTTGAATATGTGATATTCATTTCTCTTAGTGGTATAATAAAAAGTTCTGAATCATGCAGCTAGTATATTTTAACCATACTATGTGCAGGGAGATACACAGAATCATTCATATGATTTAAGGATCCATAGTTAACGTTCTGACATATTTCCATTACTTCTTAGAGTCTTGCTGTACTAACACGTACGACTATCAAAATTACACGACGTCCACACGTGAATTTTTTTACAGTAGATTAAACACTCTTTGTACAATTCTGAAGCTCAGCTCATTTACCAGCATCTCTCGATTAAATTTTCCCAGTTTAACGGTATTGGAGAACTCGCATTTTCGTCCAAGTACAGCCGTTTCCTCAGTCTTTTAGTGAAATTTAGCCTCACTCTCGATCCCAGATGTACTTGTCAGAATTTATACAGTGTAGTATCATATTTGAATGCTACTTAAAGGTGCGTGGTTTGAAGCAAGACCGAATGCACATTCGCATTGCTATGCATCTTTAGGGGGAACAATTGTAGCCACAGACGCAATGGCTTACTTCAACCAGAATCAGTTCAGCTACCTGTAAATCTCATTAATTTTTAACTACTAAAAATCACAGAGTAAGTGTACAGCGCTTTATTTATTTCCTGAAATTTTTAGTTCTGGCCGAATCGGCCCACCAAAGCTAACCTACATATATTATGTTTATGGAATTAATAATCAGGGGTGGCATCCATTATGCGAGAGCGTACATGCGGACATATTGCTAAATTATGGCTTTCTTCTCCTTTGGCGCCAGATCCGGAGAAAAGCCTACCGAAGACTTACTTAGTTCTCGTTCTCAGAGCTGGCTATCACGCTTTGCAAGCATTACATGGGAATATTGAAAATTCCTTCGATGAACATGCTGTTCAATCTCACAAAAGTATCATATTATTCAGTGAGAGGAGTGATATTACACTAGTTAACTTTAAAAGATATGATGAGAAAGTGAAATAATGTATTCAATTCTAATGTGGTGAAAATCAATTTGGTCCAACATAATACTTGTGTCTTTAGTACCATTCTCGTTTGAATGGGGTCTGGGCCTGTGGTTCTATGCCTATCCCAAGAAATAGGATTCTGTCGCAGTCTAACTGCTAATGAACATTGACCTCGCACACTGGTAAAGGTTCGACCATAGGTGGGTTATATCAAGTCTGTTTGCAAGTGAGCTTCTTGCTTAGTTTTTAAAGTACAACAACTCTTTAACAAAAATGATGCTAATCACTCACTTTGACATTTAAAAAGGGCTGTATTCATAGATTCATCTTCTATGAAATTGAAATACCGTTGTGGTAGTTATTGTGAAGGTTGATTCATTTTCATGTGTCTAGAGTTCTATGTCCCAGTGAAAAGTTCTATTACATTAACTATCTATATCAGAAATTATATACACAGAGTTTGACTACACAGCAGAACTCTTGATAAATCAGAGCATTTCATCCTCACAATATTGAGTACCAGTTATCCCCCCAAGAGCTTCATCTCTGCATGAGTATTCCTTATTATGTGATACATCTCTCCAATGCTTAGTGTATAAGTGCTAGATGGTCACATTTAATATAGGAATAGTATCATATTATAATAAACATACTCTAGAAGTGTTGAGTTGACACTGCGAAGATATATGTGACATCGTCCGTAGTGCATGAGTGTGATTTCTTCAACTCTCATTCACTATCGAGAATGTTGATTTCGCTACACTGAGGAAACGAGGCATTAGTATATATGTGGGACACGAAACCACATATTGAAAAAAAAGGTCACTAATTATTAGCAGCTAATACCAGGATGATCCACAATCCCCTATACATCAAAGTAATATAGATTTTTATCATCCTTATGGGAGATTGGTGATAGTAGATAAAATATTTAACTTGACAGTTCCACATGATTAAGTATTAACGCAAAGATCATATCAGATTGCCAAACTTACCATGATCACATGAGCTCACAAAGTTAAATCGGTTGGCATTGAATGCGACTGCGGTTTCAGCACTTAGAACAACATTAGAAATATAATGTGCAACACCAACAACCTGCACGACTTCAATTCATCAATGAAGAACAAACACCCGTGGGTTTCTAGTCGCGTAAGGGGCATGCCAGTAAACTTGACGCTGTGTAGTTTCGTAGGGGATAAATCTTTTTCCCAATTGATTATACAATCATTCACAACTGTGCATAACAATTGCCCAGATCGGAATATACACATTGCATGTGACACTGACATTAACAGAAGTTAGCATCACATAGAATTTGAGGCAGACTGTTCGACTGAAAAGATGGTACAAATAAATTGACTAGTAATCCTAGTGTGACATTTTACAGTTAATTGAGGAGGTTATACTCACCTGGTCCCACTACTCTAAGAAGACAGTGATCTTGAATTCTATCGCATATGATCTTGCCTTCCAGTTACCATTGTGTTTTTTATTTAGCGGTTGATAAGGTAATTCACACGAAGAATTAGTAACGTGTTGTGTATCTCTCCATGCCTATCTATGATGAGTAGTTTGTTCACTATTGAGACCGCCAGAGACATGATTCACTGTGCCAGTTTTTAGCTGTATTTGGATGAATTGCAATGTGCATATTTTGAGACAATTTGATAGCGCAGTGTGTAAACACGGAAGCACGTCGATCACATTGGTCATTTGAATGTGCAAAAAACTAATATTTCAACATATATAATATTATTGCTAAGTCCAAAGTATTCCTGGAGCTGGGTTAATGTCCTATGTAAAAAACCTTAATAATAAAGTTAGCCTTGATGTCAAACGTCCCTTGCTACCAGGCTTGTTCCACATCGTTTGGAGTGCAAGACTTCCCACTCTTAAAACTTGCTGTGTCAGTAAACTGATCTATGGTTAATATAAGATATATCGTGCAAACATTGATTAATTTATTTCCATTGATAAAATGAATGACTTAGCTTATAAAGCCAATAAAAAGAAATTCAGACTCTGGCCGAAAATCATTAGTCTTGGGTAAATTGGTATTGATATCTTCCGGTCTCCTATACAAATTACTGGTAGAAATCACAATTTACTGTAAAACTCCCCAGTGTCCTAGTAATGACTTGTGACGATGGTATTCTATTTGACAAAGCTATTGCATATTACCGCGTCAAAGTATAAACTCTATTTCCATAGTGTGAATGTTTTAAAAATGTTTGCTATCTAAATCTATCAGTTATAAGAAAAATCCGCACGTGACATTTTACTTTATGCGGTATAAATGTTGACATTGTATATAGAATTATTATCATTGGAGTGATAAATTGCGTTGTTCTGATGTTATAATAACTTTGGGACATTTTAAAAGGAGTTTGACGGGTTTTCTGGGCCACCCTTACAATTCCTAGTGTATGCCATCATAAGAATTTTCCCATATTATTTTTGTCAATATTCAGATATCACTTAAGCACTGCGTAATGATTTCAGGTTATCTGAGAATTAAGTTGATTCTTAATGTTACGATTTGTTGATAGATTATTACATCACATGTAACGAAGAGGTAGAGAGTTACTGGTTCTCAATTATTAGTTTGTTTGATGTGTACAAAACATTGCCGTTGACTGCTGTGTGATTATCTGTCATATCATTATTTTTGTGGACAAGCATCATGTAGTAGAACATTCATCTTATATGAAATCTTGGCAGTCGAATCGATTTATGTTTTAAATGTTTTTTTGTGTTATACTTATAAACTCTTATGCCTAAAGTGAAAAAAATTTCACCATAGGATTTGTTTGCTATTTAGACTTAAGTTTTTTCTGGCTGTGAGGACACTTGTGGTGCTGCCCCGCAGTCGCTGTTAGTGATTTACAAGCTCAGCTATAGAAACGGCAAAAACCAGTTTTGTATATTTTTTTCCACATTTCCAATTCTTCTGTTGGTCAGTAGTATGACATTTCTTTTGCCTCCTCTGCGTTGATGTTACGGGCCTAATGTTCATTTTCTTCAGGAACCATCAACCACATGCGATTAAGATCATATATTTCTAAAGAGCAAAGGAATATATCGGGGTAATCTTCTAACATTTATTTAAGTAGTCCTAGTCACTTCCGTGTGATAATACATTTCTTTAATTGTAGATATTCTCCACTATGACATAGTCCATGCCAACATGGCTAGACGTATGTTCAAGATTCTTATCTTTAGTTTGAGTGTAAAAACTGAGGAGACTCAAGATCTAGTTTTGTCTCTCACTAGAATAAGAAAACACTCCACGACGTGGTTTTCTATTCAGTGTGGAATTCTTATAATAGTATATCTAATTATCGGGACTTAACACAAATCTTTAGAATTTTTCTGCCGCAAAAATTTGAGTAAATAGGTTATTGTTACCGACCGTTTTCTTGCTCTTGCTGACAACTTCAACGTTTGCAACTATTATCGTTTCACCATGTAATTGTTTTTAACATAAATATGCAAGACCGATAGTTGGATCCACTCTACGGTCTCATCACTAATCTGCTCCTAAAGACCTTAACTTAAAATCCCTTCTAGTAGTCACAATCAGTATATGCACATATGTACACGCCTAATGTAAACAGAAAGATTTACTTAATGTGATTAGCGATATGTGCTACATGTTAACACAAATGCTTCATCAAGCACCCACTATGCGCGCAGCTGACCTCACGTACTTCTTGTCCTAATAAGATCATCTATGAATGTTTCAAAGAAAGGTAGTGTTTTAATACTGCTTGCACAAGACAGTTATTTTTGTTTTCTTTAACTCTGCAAAGGAACTCAGTTCAGTGTAGACAGGGCTGTTACCGTGCCGTGCTAGTAAATAGAAAGAAAAAACATTTGATTTTCCTTTTGTTTACTCACATATACTTTGTTTTAGTCAGTATATGAGGTTTTTGTTCTCCTACCCAAGAAGAATGAATCGAACACTTTAAAAACTAAAATCATAGAGACTTTCACTTTTAATGATCCTCGTATAGTTTGCCAAGAGCTATTCCTTTTATAGACTACCTGATATGCATACATAGTATGCTCTTGTTCTATCTTCTCCATATTTGTTTTACAGAAAACAAATAGTTATCTCATATATAATATGGCCAGTACTCGTCACTTTATCTCTTAAGTTATATTTTTTAAAAAATAACTTCGTCTCGCTTAAAGACATCTGCCCCATTATGGTGTAAATCACACAAGTTCAATAAATTGCCAATTAACACTTGGGTATATAAGCACTCAAGATATTCAAACAAATAGAAAACACCAACAATCTATAACAATTTAAAATTTATTTTCACCCATTTCAGAAGATTATCTTTGACTCGGTCACTGTTTAGATCTATCTTGTGACAAACTTACTGAAACACGTATTTCATGTCCAAATACTCTATTATCGTTTCCGCTATCCTAGGCCCCTGTTAATCAGTGTTGTTCGACATAATACTGCAAGATCTGCGATATACCAGCGCATAAAACTAGCGCATGACTTCTCCTATCACTGCTCATACAAGTAAAGTATACATTAGTATCTAGTCCTCGCAATGATAACAGACATTTATAACACATTCCTATGTCACCGAAAAGAGACATACAGAAACTATTTGTGCCCCGCATACCACTAGGACCCTAGCCCTCGTCAGTACATGTACATGGTAATTAGTGCCCTTTATAATAGATGTCCACTTTCAGTGCGAGAGTATTGCACTTTTGCCATGGACGGGACTTCAAACCGCACTGATGCTCTTGGATAGCCCAGTTTTACGTGGCTAAGTGTTACAAATCTAGAAAGAAATTGTGTAATAAAAGATAGAAGCATAGCGAAACTCTTGAGAATTCATACTAGCCAGTATCAATGTTAGTTTGACCACTGCAATAAGAGCTATGCTAGCCTTTTAATAGTGTAGGCCTGACTATGCCCTGCATATGTTATAACCTATCGTTATCAAGTCATCGTTTTGTCGCCAAATCTATACTCACAGAATCATCACAACACGCATCTAGTTACTATAGGCTACATATAGATGCTCCAAACAGATTACCAACTCGTCCTGCACCAAAACAGCGTTATTAACATATGTAGTAATAGAATTATTTGCCAATAAAGATCAAGTAGTTAGAAGATGCAAGAGTCAACTAGAACCAAAGTAAAGTAACTATAAAAAGCACATACTATATGACTCATAATGCTATGATCCGTCTCTTTGCCATTAAAAAACGCTATAACACGAATATTATAGGAAACGACAACACCTACTCGCAGCTACGCTATGTTGTATCCGGTCCTTCATTCAGTTAGTAAGCCGTTAAGTCGTAGCCGTCCTGGAAGTAGTAATTGAACTATACATCAGTAGTCCAGTGCTCATAAAAGCTCTGCACCAGCATATGTTCCCAGTAAGCTAAGGTTAAATTACCATCGTTATAGTTACTCATCGATCAGCATAGATAGAGTAGTAGTACAGATAGACAGAGATGAAAGTAGTCATAATAAGCATCGCACCTTTACCGCAGTACACGAGTAGTATTAATGTCATTATTCAATGAAAAACAAAAAAATTTCAAAAAAAAAATAAAGACTATAAATGAGCAACACATTGGCGTACGAACCCTAGAAAGGCTATTAATCGTTTAAGAATATTTGTATCAATGCTGATCAATCACCGCACTGATTGCTTCTGAAGCCCGGGACATCAAGAAAACAAAAACAAAACAAGTGAAATATAGAAAAACGTTTGGAAATACAAATTATAACAATACCAGGAAACGAAACCGAAGCTAGAACAAGTCAATAAGACATATCGTTAAGATGAATCCAGACACAGAAACAACTTTCCTAATATCGTTGTAACAGAGGCTCACCATTGACCAACAATTTTTTGCTAGCGAAAATCACATTCCAGGAAAATATGACAAGCCAATTAACGATGAATTTAGATACGCAAGAGAGTATAAGGTACACATGCTAAGAATTCGATAGAAGTTAGTTTATTGCATACCATATTGAATTCCTATTCTAATATTCTTTGACCATTACATTCTTTCTCCACTTATAACATATGACTGTCAATACTATCCTATAGATTCCTGACGTATAATTAGTCGTTTTATTTCATGAAGAACATACATTAAAAAAATAAAATGTCTTATGACACTATTGAATCTGTGTAATCAAATCCGTGTAAGTCTCTCAATTTGTTTAACGACTCGGAATATGTCAGGTTTGTGTACTTACTCGCGTTTCACTATTTCCCCATTGGCATTAAGAGTGCTGTATTCCTACACAATGGATACGTTACTTACGTGGGTAAAAGACTACTTGTCTGCAGCGTTGATTCTTGACTGGCGTATGTGTTGTAGAGGTACTGCGGCTTTCCCATCAAAATTACAACTCATGTAACTGGTGCGGTTCGAAAACGAAAAGGGCAAGGACAAAAATTACGCCGAAATAAAGAAGAGCAAGAAAGTTGTCACAATTCGTAAGCTGAACAAGGTGAATAATAACAGCATAAGTAATTATATAATGTAGGTAAAAAATTTTATTAATAGAAATAACAAGCTAGGACATAATATCCACCCTACTCCCGTATGACAACAGTATTACGTGGGAGTAACATATTTGTTACCACGATATACGGGATGCCGTGAT